>VXAX01007454.1:101298-117480 GCA_013399835.1 Leptocoma aspasia | reverse complement strand
TTTAAGTATCATTTCTTAATTAAACATTTTATCCTTTAAAAAACATATAGGAAGAGAGATACAACTCAATTTTTAGATTATTAGAGTAAAATACTGTAAAACTCAGAGTTTATGAGACTATAATATAAATAAAAACTAATCAACTTTTAAGTCCAAACAAGAAATACCATCTCACACATTTAATCCCAACCCTAACAAAAAAAAAAAAAAAAAAAGAAAAAAACTCAACACCAGGGCTGGCCAGATGTTTGCTCATCTGTTCAGGCACAGCTCTTTATTGTCAGCTGCCACATGACAAGTGGCAAAGTTAAAGCTTAATAAGTAATTAAGACATGAAAATGAGAAAAATGAGGGAAACAATGTCTTTCACCTCTCCTCTTATGATTTAACTGGTTAAAAATGTTCCTCTATTTTGCATAGAGCTGAGCAAATCACTCATTATAAATAATGTATTAACCTAATTTCATCACTTTTACACTGTGAAATGCTCCTGACTAGATGTAGAACTATTTCTTCTCGAAAAGTGTTGGTACCTGGAAGGAAATCAGCAGATACTTTATCTGCTCATGGTAATTCCTTACAAACAGGTAGTGCTGTAAATTGAGAAAGTCTGATATTACCTCTCCAGGTAGTATTTGAGAAATATTTAGGAAATAGCTTCAGAGAATATATTTATAGCTAAAAGCAGTGTTGGGAACATTTTGTGCACCTGAAGCTCACTGATGTGCTTGAGGAGAGTCATTGTGAAGGACTCAGGGCCAACTAAAAATTAAGTATTTCTTAATATGCCAGTAAAATGATTGCTATCACTAGATCTGCCTAAATTAACAGAGTCATAGCTTTGTGAGGTAGACAATATCACCTCAGGTGTACAAAACATGCAGATATTGCACTGCTCCAACACAAACTGTCCATCTTCAGCTGAACCTGTCTCCAGATTACAGCAAATCTTTTATTTCCCTTGATGCAATTCCATTTTTTCTTTGTAAGGTCTCTGTGCAGGGAGGTCAAATAGCAGAAAAAACACCTCCTGAGGTACTGCAGGAAGACAAAATATGCAAAGTGTGTCCAGATCTCTGTTTTGGAGCAGAAACCGCATTTCTGGCAAGCAGCAGAGATTAAATCAGGCAGCAAGAGCCTGGCTGCCCCCCAGTCTGTGAAGGGCAATGAGAGTCAAGGGAGGATCAATAAATTTTGGGTAAGGCCTTGAAAGAGACTTTTAAATGTGCATAATTAGGCTTGGAAGTGTCGCAGCAGCTCACAGCAAAGCTCTCCTGGGGGTGTGAAAGGAGTGCAGATTGTATCCCCTGAAACCTGGGCTGCCCACCAAGGGCCACCACCAAAACCACGAGAATCGCAACTAAAACACTGAATTTATTGGCTCAGCCATTCAGCTTCAGAACTGGGAGAGGATGAACCCAATGTTCATGTTCACAAACAGCTGGCCTGGCCTTTGGGGTGGGAAATGTTCTTCAGAGACTTGTCCTGCTGAAAGCAAACATCAGAAATCACCTCTCCACTGCAGCTGAACAAGCTTACCTTGAGTTTGGGTTTTAGGATGATATCATGCTGTAAATAAGGACAGGCTGCCACCCAGCAGGGCTTGGCTTATCTCACCTTCCTTACAGATTGTAGGGATGTGATCCAAGCAGGTTTTTACCATTGGTTCCTTCCTAAAGCAGAATTTCCCCTGCCAGGTTCTTTGTGAAAGTTGGGGGTGCAGAAATTGAGTTTGGGCTCCAGTCCATGGGAACTGGGATTCTGCTTTCAGCATCTGGAAGGTGTCACCAAGAGGCACTTTGTTTTGCAGTTAATGTTCACCCTGTTGGTTTAAGAAGTGTGACTAAAACTCCATTAATTCCATGCAAAAATCAGATTTAAAAAATGATTTGGTGGTCCATTTATTATCCTCTTGGTGTTGGTTAACTCTCAGGAATTCAAATTAAGGCAGGATGGAGGGGTGGTTTACAAATGTTTGTAGTTCTGGCTGCAGCCACTCCAAAAACACCAACACTAAAAGCAGATCTTGTTCAGCCATTGCAAAATTAGCTTTTACTTTGCAATTAATAACCCACAAACAGATTTATTCTCTGACTATTTAGCAATCCTCAAACCAGCAATTTTTTCCTGGTTTAATGACTGAAGGAACTAAACTATATGAATAGATTTCCTTCTTTTTACTCTCTTGTGACATTGGACTGGCATTTGAGAATTACCATTAGAACTCTCTGGTGCTTTTAGAGCTGAACCCCAGGAACTGCAGGAAAGGGAAAGATATAAAATCTATTTTCAGGATGGGATTGTGCATATCCTCTGCCATAATGTACATAACACAACACAGTGCCTCTGCTTGCACTGACTGCTACAGGATACACTCAAACTCTCAGTCTATTTATTAAAGATCAATTTTTGTGATATCATTGATCCCCTGCACACTGGGATTGTCATCCTTGCTCAGGAGCAGCTGAAATTCAATCCTTTCTTCTCCATCCCTCTGTGGATTAAACCCTGGGACACACATAATAGACACTCTCTGGGAAGATAATGTGCCACTGGTATTAGACAAAAAAATGACAGTAATGAAGGAATATGTTGTTAAAAGTGGTGAAGAATAACAGGCTGATCATTTCCTGCTCTGTGCCCAGGAAGATACCTGGGCATAAACAGCCAGCCAGTCTATTTAAGCACTCAGAAGATAAAGGATGATAAGAAAAGAACCAGCATGGATGTTCTGAGAACAAATCATATCAAGCCACCTTCTGCAGATAAGGTGGATGGGGAAGAAGGGAGGATGTGTGCAGGAGATACCTGGGTGGGTTAGTAACAAAGAGAAACAGAGAGAAAATCAGGATAAAAGAGCAGGAACAGCACATTTTCATCTTCAGCAATTCTTCAAGGCTACTCCTCAGTACCTCTGCAGCTGGAATACCTGCCTTGTCTTGGACTGAAGGGAATTATGGGGGGAACCTGCCCAAAATTGCAGAAAAAATGGAGCATGAGGAAAGCCTGGCAGGATGGAGCTGGGTCAGTCTAAGGGGAGAAGGTGAGGAAGAGGAAATATCTTCACATGGGGAAAGTTCTTTTAGAACCTCCATGGCATCAGTTCCAGCTCTGTCCTCTGTGGGAGGAAGGCTGGGAAGTGTCCAGCCATCAGTGAGGGAATAGGAGAATTTCCATGAGGAAATTGCAAGGGAAATTTAGGTTAAACACGAGGGAAATGCCCAGCCTAAAGGCCAGATTGGTACTGGAGTAAATAGTGTGGCATCTGTGGAAGGACAGGTTGAGCAGACACCACTGAAATCTGGTTTATGTTATCTTGAGATAAATATAACGCAGGTGACTTCATTAAAAAATCTTTTTCCATTATCCCTGCTTTCTACGTTTCCATTTTCATTTTTGTCCTGACATCCAGCTTCAGCTTGGAGTAATTAAAATATTTGAAGCCAAATAATAAATCTAAAACTTGTGGTGTTTTGTATTTTGTTAGGGGAAACTCAAGAGACACCATGTTTATTGTTAGTTGTAAGGATCCACTCAGACCCAACCTCAATTAAAGATATTGATCTTAATCTTCTTACTTTTAGAATGAAGGCTCAGGTATGGTCTTGCACTCTTAATTCCATGGACTTAACTCATTCTGCAGAGGCAGAGCCAAAGGTTTCTTTAAATTAGATGCCCAGTAGCCAACAAATATTTGTTACTGTTGTTTATGAAGTCCTGTTCTCATGAGATCAGAGGCAACTTTTATATTTTCCTTTGTTGAATTAATTTTATGAGCTCTTCAGGCTTGGTGTTGTTTCCTTGCTTATTGTCTGTTTTGCTTTTCAAGATTGTTTTCATCCAGTTGTCCTTCTCTAGATTTACGGTGAAAACAACTGAGGACACTTTGTACATAACCCTTTCATCCAAAGTGATTGAAAAGTTCAGCTGAATATGCTCAGTGCATTTTTTTTTTCCACTTGTCATCCTTCACAGCTTCCCTTCTTTACATTCCACCTCCAAATATTTTTTTGTTTAAGGAGGGGGGGGGAAAAAAAACCCATCTTGGTGACAATTTGCATAATATGTTAATGCTGATATGCATCCAGACATCTGGATGGCATTTTAATATCTCATTCTCATTCAGACAAGTAGGAACCACACAGATGGGAGAGACAATTCTAAGAGCATTGTTGTAAACAAATAAGGCAGCCAGGAAATCAAACACGCTCCACGATGGGCTCTGTGTGTGAGGATGTGCTGGTGACACGTTGTGACTGCAGGAGGGAACTGCCTGCTCCACTCCCAGCTGCAGCAAGAGGTGAATGCAGCCCTGGAAATGGAGATTTGGGATCATTTCATGGGGAGCTCCTTTCCCAACCCGACAGAGCTGGCACCTCAGATTATCCTCAGCTCCTCAGATGGGGTTATTTGGGGCTCTGCATTTGTGGGGTTTGGTTTATCTCATTTTCAGTTAGCAACAGAAATATCAACAGTCCTGATTGCTTCAGGCAGGAGACCTGTAAGTGGTGTTCTGCTGCTCCACATCATCAGGTACCTCCTGGTAGTGATTTGCTCCTGCTGTTAAAAATTCATCTCCGCGGAGGCCTCGGTAATTCCCTGCAGTCCCCTTTCATCTGCTGCTTGTCTGGAGCTCCTCACAGGAGTGTGATGGCTCTGAGCTCCAGCAGCCACAGCCAGGGCTGATATTTTGGCTGTTTGTGCAAGAGCCGTGAGCAGCCTTTGCTGCAGGTGGAGCTGACAGCTCAGCAGATGCTGCACGTTGGTGCCTTTCTCTGGATTGCACTAAAAGTCACAAAATCACAGAGTATTCCCAGTAATCTGAGCCCCACAGGGATCATCCCAGTCCAGCTCCTGGCCCTGCACAGGCCAGCCCCAAGAATTGCTCCTGTCCTTTCAAATTAACACCATAAACTGATTGTTTTCCCCTTCACCTCTTAGCAGCTATGGCTACAGATCCCACACAACTAAATTCCCAGAAATTTTCAAGAATTCAGCTGTGTGCAGTGAAATACATGACAAAAGAGTCCAGGACTCTTCCTTCATCTCCTGGAACACAGGTAAAAATTGTAATTTAAATTCTACCCCTTCACTTTGGAATTGAGCAGCCTGGTCTAGTGGAAACTCATGGCCTTTAAGGGTCCCTTCCAACACAAACTATTCTATCATTTTAATTATAAATAAATGAAAATACGAGAAAATCTATTCATTTTACATTACCAAAATAGGTATCTAAGCCTTTACTGGAATATTTCAGGTAGTGAAACATCAATGAGCTATTTAGAAAACCAGTTAAAAATTTGTGCCTGGTTCAGTCTGGTTAACTAAAGACCAGGGGACTCTCTTGAATAAAAGAAAATGTGGTTAGAAGCTCAAAGACATGGGTGGGTAATGACCTCAGAAAGCAGTTTGCAAGAGAACTTGTTAAAACAGCAGTTCCTAAAATAATTCTGCTTTTCCTCTCACCTCAAAGCTGCAGATTTGCATGTGGCAAAAGCTAAGGAGGGGTGGAAGAAAACTCACAGCAATGAGAGCCAGAGGTAATGGCAACACAGAGAAAGGCCTTAAGTCATGTTTCAAAAACAAGACTGCAGCATAAAATAAAACCTGACAGGAGCCTTTCAGTGTGAATGGTGAATAAACCAAATTTCCTTCACGATTACAGCCTGTTCCCTGTGCTGTAGTAATGATTCCAGGGAACCATTCCCACCAACCTGTGGATGATTTCCACCACTGCTTCTTCCTTTTTCTCTCATGCTCTGTCTCTCTCCCTTTTCCTTTTTTCTGGCCCCAGATTTGGGTGCTGTGTCCAAGCTGTGAGCCAGGTAGCAGCAGATTGAAGCTGTCACCAGCACTGGGATCAGGAGCTCCTGGCAGCAGAACTGGAAGTTGGAATCTGGGCCACAAAGTCTTCTAATGCAGCTCTGAAAACTTCATGTGCCACATCTTAAGTTTGCTTTAAAATATGAAAAAAAAAATCAATAAAACTTTAATCCTAAGCATGCTAACATTGACAAATTTACTTAATGTCTGGCAGAAAAGGGAGGATAAAAATAGTCATTTAATTTTTAGTCTGCAAATTGTGAGATTGCAAACAGCGTTTGCTCTCCAAGAGGATTCTGTGCTTTGTTCACACAGCTGGATTTTTGTGATGGCTGGGACAGGCTTAAAGAAAATCATGGTCTAATTGTTCCTCCTTCAAGCCTGGTGATGATGGAGCTATTGTGGCAACCAGAATGTTTGGGAAAAAACCCATTAGTAACAAATGATTCTCTGATCACAGAGTGCTGCAAAGCAGGAAAATGATTCAATTATGATGGGACTAGTCAGAAAACAGGAGACAGAGGCTTTAGAGCAGAGATTTGTTTGTTTAAGGCAGATGGGGCTGATGGGTTCTCTCTCTCATCAGGCTTAGCAGGTTGTGCTCATTCCATGATCATTCCTCCACCTCCCCTTCCTTGGAATTTCCCCCCTCCCTGAATGAAGGAAGCAGCTCAGAGAACACAAAGTTATGTTTGAAGTCAATCATTTTCCCAAATATTAATCTTCCTGCACCTCAGCATCCACCAGAAGCCAGCGTTTTTATAGGATGGCAGGAGCTTTTGGTGAAAGGTTTCCATAAAATATGTATGAATTCATTGTATACACACAGCAAAAGGAGAACAGATATATCACAGTAGATCATATTTTTGTGTCATCTCTGGTGAGAAAATAGAGATCAATCGATTCTAAACTGTTTTCTGGGACTGGAACAGCACAAAAAGCACTGGGTAACCAATGCTGACACCACAGGAAGAGCTATTGTCTAATGAGTTTTCTCCATTTGGATCTGTAACATACAATTCCACCTTGAATGAAATTAAATTTCTTGTCTCCTATTCTTTTATCAACGTGTGAAAACCAGAAAAGCAGTTCCAGCTCAATCCTTTAAACCACAGCCACACTAAAACCCTTCAGCTGAAAATTTACAAGAACTTTTATGCGAAGAATGTGATGCCTTGTTCCTCAAGCCTCTTTCCAAAGCCAATGTCTTTTTAAAAACACTGAAATTTCTCCAAAACAATGAAGCTGCTCGTTCAGGCTGCATGATTAAATTTGAGGATTTGAAAGCAAGTGAACACAGAGCATTAAAGCAGCCAGTATTGATCTGCATTATGAGCATAATCCCCACTGCTGGAAGAGGTAGAGAGGAGCAATCTCAGTGCCTGGAGATGACTTAAAGCTGTTCTTAATTTGTGCAGCCCTGGTTTGGTAGCAGGAGATCAGTTGGTAAATTGAGGGATCATGAGGGCTAATCTTTTAAAGGATTTTTAAAAATGTGCTCAGGAACTTGGATACCTTGATTTCTGGGGAGAAGCTGTCAGTGCAGGTGTGTTCCACAGCAGCATCAGGTGGACACAGTAAATTTTTTAGCAGTGATTTCAAAACCTACATTGTTAAAAAGAGGTTTAATTAAAAGAGAAGGCGCTTCTTTCAAGCTGTTCCAGGCTTTAGCTGCTTACCTTAATCAATTAAAAAAAAAAAAAAAAGGTGGGATTGTCTCCTCCAACAGATCTTTTGGAATTGCTCCAATACTCTGTGGAATTTTAGACTTAGGACAGCTCCTCATTCTAGCAAGATAATAAAATTTCACAGAAAAAAAAAGCATCCCATTGTGTGCAGAGCTGGATGAAGGCAAAGAAGCATCAAAATGCTTCATTTCTCTCGCTGCCTTGAGCAAAACTCCCCCTGCTCTCAGAAATTCTGGGCTGTAAAAGCAGGAAAGGCTTTGCAGCAAAGGGCCCAGGGGAAAATGGAAGTGAAGGGGAAGAGCTGGACTTTCCTGAGGGATTTCATTGTGCTGTGCACTCTGTCTCTCTCCAGAATCCCATCTCCAGCCACCCTGCAGCACAGGACACATGGGATGGTCCCTGGTGCCACCCCCGGGCTGTGTCAGCCCAGCAATCAGCCAGGCCGGCCTAAGGAAGGACTTAGTTAAGCTCTGACTCAGGTTTTTGTGGGAAGTAGCCTCCTTTGAGTACCCTCTCTGCAGAGAAGTGGTTTTTGTGCTGCTGCTCCCCTCAGCTGGGCTCCTGCTGGTGCTGGAATCTTGCCTCTGCACCCTGCACCACGTTTTGTTATTTTTGTCATTAAAGTTTTTTATTTTCCAGGCTATTCCATTGCTCCCATTCCTCATGTATCAGGCAGCTCCTCCCAGGCAAGCCCAGCAGGGAGATCACACTGAGCTTCTAAGCTCAAACCCAGAATGTCCTGGTTTTGCATAGGAAGCATTTAAAGAAGCAATATATAATATATACTCCATCCTAAGTAAGCAAATATTAAAGTAGCTGTAATCCCATTAAAAAGTTTAAACTTTTAAACTTCAAACATAAAAAGTAAAGTGAAAAGAAAAAGTAAAAAGAAAAGTAAAAAGTAAAAGAAAGTAAAAGTAAAAAAGAAAAATCAAATCTCTGTTCCCAAAGATAAAGGTGATTTTAAGAATAGACAGTGAGAACTTTTACCTTTAAACAACTCATCTTTAAACAATACCCCGTAAATTGACATAATCCATAAACAAGCTGTAAAAAAAGCTTGTAAAAAATGAGAGACACTTGACAATCACATATTTCCCGGGGCGGCTGCTATTCGTAAAAAATTGAAAGCCACAAAAAACCTGTTTTTTTCCTTGTAGAGAAGTCTCCATAACGTTAACAAGAAAGACTTCTCTCCCTAAATGAACTAAAAAAAAACCTATTCTAAAAGTAGTAAGCTAACTAAAATTTTAAGTTTTGTTTCTTTACATTATCAGTAGGAAAAAAAAGTTATAAGAAGAAGAGAAGCGTTCTGAAGGTTTTGTTTTAATTCTTATTACTTTTTTCTTTTAGTTACTGTTAATAAAATTTCCTTTATACCCTTTTAAAGTGTTGAACCTACTTTACCTTTCTCCTAATCCTACCTCACATCAAAAATAAAAGGTACACTAGTAATTAACCAACACTAAACCTAGCACACGTGCCCGCAGCTGGAGCCACCTGAGCAGCTGAATTCCAACACTTCCTCCTGGGATGAGGAAGAGCAAAAGTGTAAATGAAATAACAAAATAAATGAAGTAAAAGAGTAAACGAAGCCATTCCAGAGGTTTTCATTGCCACACAGTGCTGCTCTACCCAAAGTTGTTTGGCTTGGGATCTGCTCCCGGGGCTCAGAGCACAGCCTGGCTCTGGGAAAAGCTGATTGCAGCTGGCACAGCTGGGCCACTTCCAAAAATACCTCAAAACACTCCCTACAACAACCCCTCCTCCCTGGGTGGAGCATGGAGGTGCTAAAGGGATTTCTCAAGAGAGATCTGATCTTTTCTCAAAATGAACCATGGCACAATCGTGGTTCATTTTGGTTTGCTCTGCTCTCCTCTGTGAGGATAAAACCCTGGGGCTCATTTACCCTGGAGTCAATGATTTCTCCAGCTGACTTCAGATTGAAAGTGTCCTGAGTGAGACAAGAATTTGACCCATAATTTGTTTGGTTTTTTTAAGTTATGGGGGTTTTTTGCAGCGTCATCCATCTGAAGACTCACTTCACTCACCATGAATACTCACACTTTAAAGGATGATTTCCCATCATTCAAATCACCCCTTCACACCAGCACCAGCCCTGGTGTACCAGACTCATCACCAGTGCTTCAGTGGGGCTCTTCTGATGGTGCTAAGCCTCTTTGGGGCTCTCTCAAAATTGTTTAGTTTGTCTTTTTTCAAAGCCAGAGATTACAACACTTCCCCACCAATCTGCTTTCCACGTGTTCTTGGACTTCAGTGTAGAAAATCCTTGATTTTTACAGAGAAGTTGACCAGAAAAAGCAGAATAGAGAGACACAGAAGCAAAGCTCTGGAGCTCCAGGGAAAGGGGATCTGATTCTGCTAATCCTCAGTAATTCCTGTATTTTGTTTTGTGGACCATGTGGCAAAAGCCCTGCTGCTCCTTTCTCCTCTATCATGTTATTAAAATTCCCTTCCATCCTCGATCTCCATGCAAAATAGGTTCTGTCCTAAAATGGTATCAACTCAGCAAACTCGTCCTGAAAGAACAGGGAACACTCCTCAGCAATTTGCATCAAAATTGTGGATAAAAATCGGGGATTCAGCCTCTGTCCCTCCAGCTGGCAGGAGAGAGGAAAGGCTTTGTTTTCATCTGTGCATTATGTACAGTATTCATAATTGAAATGGTAATTTTTAATGTTCTTGGCTGGTTTTTGTTCAGTGAGATCCGTTTCACCCTCCTGTCTTGGGAGGGGGATATCTTAATCATATTTATAGCATTTATAAAAGTCATTCAGACCTTATATTTTATGAGATCTGAGGCATGTAGTGAATTTCTACTGAGAATCCTTTTTTCCCCCCCCCCACCCTAACAGGAGAAAGGACTGCATTAAATTATCTGAAATTTAAATGCATTAGCTGTTAGCCAGGGCGAATTTTCATATAAATTAATATTGTTATTGTATTTTAATAAAGCCACAGCATTTATGGAATTATGCAGACATCAATTACTTGGAGGTATCTTGGAACAATTATTGACTTCATGCACCAGCTATTCCTTCCCTTCCAAACCAGTTGCACTCTTCAGGAACACCATCCATCAAGGAGCCATAAACCACATTTTCAAAGCCTTGCAGCCCATCACTGTTAGAAAAAGCCCCCTGAGCCCACGACATCCTAATGCCTGGCTGTGTAATTAAAATTTTGACATATGCAAGGAGTTGTAAGATAGATAAAAGAGCCTGGGTTGTAAATAGAAGTTGAAAGGCTCCCAGCAGATGGCTGGTTGGTGGGAGAGGCACGGGCAGAGCCAAGAGATGACAAACAGATGGTTTGGGTGTGAAGGACAGGCTGGGAGAGCTGGGATGGGGTGGGCGACAGCTCCGTGGAATTCTGCTTGGAGAGGAGGTTAAACATTTTACATGTTTCTATTTGCACTCACAGAAACGTGTCGGTGGAAAATGGCCAACAATACAGCCTAAGAGTAATAAAAATAATAATAATCATCAGTATCAAGTCATTCCAGACAGGCTTCAGGGAGGCAAAATCTGCTCAAGCTGCAGCTCTCACTCGAGTGAGAACACAGCCACTGCCACCCCAAGTCCTGTGTGTGGGCTGAATTGTGTTAATTCAAACAGAAATATTCCAAATTGTGGCAAAATCAGGTTGCTGATGTTTACAGGTGCCTGAAAAGCAGATTTAGTCGTGTTGTAAATGAACTGGAGCTTGCAGGCTCCTTGCTTGTCTCTAAGTGTTGTGTTAATTGTGTGATGAGGGAATTCAGTTCAAATTTAGGTGATTCTGCACCAAAATTGTGACCAAAAGGAATCTCCTCTGGGCAGAAAGATCAAATCAAATACCACTATTTTTTTTTTTAAACAGTGGCATGTCTGAAATCACAATCAAATTAAAATTACAATGCTGTTAATCCCATTCTTGAGTTTAGTTCCCTGTTACATTTTGACTCTCACCTATTTGTCAGACAAGCTCGAGCTACAAAATAGAAGAATTTCTGCACAATAATGGGCAAACGATCCTTTTTAGTAACCAAAATCAAATTTCCTAAGAACAATAAAGGTGCAGGGATTTTGAGGGTGCTCTTTCACCAGATTCTGTGGGAAAATTTGATCCATGTAGTTAAAAGGGAGACATTTATGAAAAATATTTATTCTTTCCTCTTACTACAAAAAGCTATTTACATTTGAAACAGCATTTCTGTTTATGAGAAGTGAATTTCTGCAAAGCTACTGTTACATGGGAAGCATTTTTTAAGCCCAAGTAAGTTTTAACTTGCAAAAACCCGATATAACTGTGAGTTTTGTGTAGGTTTCTGCTCAATATTAATAAGAAATTGTAGTTTTACCGGTAGGGGAACACTGGAGTGCTGATAAAACTGGTGCATTCTATAAAGGCTTGGAGTTTTATCTCGCAGCTGTTTGAAAGATTGGCACAATCTGTTGCTCCAAGAATCAAACCCAAGTGTCCTGTAGTAAATACTCCTGAAAGCAGCACCTGCTTGTCTTTGAGGAGTTCCCACAAACTGGTGGAAGATAATTCATAAAGATAATTTGTGTTTTCCTGCCTTACCAAGCCCAGGAGTTGTTCCAAGCCTGACCTGGGCAGGAGGTGCCTTGGGAGGTGCAGGTTTAGATTTTTTTTTTTTTTTGCAGCGTCATCCATCTGAAGACTCACTTCACTCACCATGAATACTCACACTTTAAAGGATGATTTCCCATCATTCAAATCACCCCTTCACACCAGCACCAGCCCTGGTGTACCAGACTCATCACCAGTGCTTCAGTAAAGCAGGTGCAGGTTTAGGTTTTCTCTCTGGCCACAAACTGGTGAAAGAGAATTCATTAAAATAATTTGTGTTTTCCTGCCTCACCAAGGAGTTGTTCCAAGCCTGACCTGGGCAGGAGGTGCCTTGGGAGGTGCAGGTTTAGATTTTCTCTCTGGTTTAACTCCATCTGCATTCATTCTGCTCGCTGAAGAATCTGTTCAGTCCCTGCCAAATTCCCTTTCCTTGCTCTTTTGGGGCTGTCTGTGCCTGGTGGATCCTGGCTCAGCATTTCTCAGGCAGTCCCAGCTGTCACCACTCCTCAGGGTGACAATCCCTGCTCCTGCCAGCTTCTCCCTGATTTCCCCACTCCAAGCCCTGCTCTCCATCCCTCTGGCACTGCAATCATCATCCCCATCACTGATCCACGCTTTTTTCCCAGCATGTTGGCAAATTTATCTTCTTTTTTCTGCCTGGAGAGGAGCTGGGTATTGGAGCTAGAAATTATTCTCAGGATTAACTTATTTCACCTCCTCTCTTTTTTTATTTTGGCTAAGAGACTGTCACTTGTTGTGTTTTTGTTTTTTTATCTCACTTCTGTATCCCTGGTTGTTCTCCTTGATTTTTTCTCTCTGCCAGGTACCACTGTCCAAAGGAGGTGAATTTTAGTAGCATTCTTTGTGCTCTGACAGCTGAGGCTGTGAAAAATATTACAAACTGCATCCTTCACAAGTTTCCAGTAGCCATAAACATCCGCTCTAAAAATCCATGTAGGATTTTGTTGAGGATATTATTTCTATAAATCTGGATGATATCTATATAAATACTTATTAATAATGTGCAAATAAAATATGTTGATATATTCTCAAGGCCTAATAGAAACCACAGAAGCACAAATGTCTAACAGAAATAACAGAAGCACATAATAAATGTGAGCACAGATTGGTCTTATTTTTGTGGAGGGGATTGTTGTCATGTAAAAATGATATTTGAATATCAAACACCCAGACCTATTTGGGGATATGGATTTTTTCAATGGATGTAAAGCATTAAAAATATATTTGGACAGAAAAAAAATATATATACATATATATAATTATATATTTAGATATAACTGGTTCTCAAAACTAAAACAAGATGCTCACCTCTGCCCCTGTCTCTAAACTTCCAAAAATGCCTTCAAATTATCCCTACAACACTAAACTTCCAATAATACCTCAAAACACTCCCTACAACAACCCCTCCTCCCTGGGTGGAGCATGGAGGTGCTAAAGGGATTTCTCAGGACAGATCTGATCTTTTCTCTCTGCTTCCATCAGCACCGTGGCACAATCAGGGTGTAAAATGTAGGGTGTGTAAAATGTAGGGTGTGTAAAATACAGGGTGTAAAATACAGAGGGTGTAAATTATAGGGTGTGTAAAGTACAAGGTGTGTAAAATACTAAGAGTGTATAAAACACAGAGGGTGTAAAGTACAGGTGTGCATAATGTCAGAGAAGATGTGTATCAGACACAGAAAGAGCTGAAAAACTTGGGGTTTGGGGAGTTATCCCGCTTCACTTGGGACAGAAATGCACCAAATCAGAGGGTGAGCCCCAGCTCATCCCCCTGCAGCACCTCACCTCTTCCCGAGCCTTCTCCAAACCCATCTCCTCATCCAAAGGTCCAGCTCCAGCTGGATCTTGGCACAGCTGCCTCAAAGGATCCAATTTTCTGACCTTGCTCAGCTTTGCTGCTCTGTTCTTGGCCTTCCCCAAAACTCTGCTGTGAAATCGTGCACAAACATTTATATATGAACATATGTGTAGGTCACTGTTGATATATTTATATAAATATATGTATGTGCAGGTTGAGATTGCAAGTACAGATTGAACCAAACCCAGGGTATTTTAAAAGAGAACAGAAGCTTTTAGCAAATGAAGGTTAAAGAGATCAGGTTGTCAATGAAATAGAAAAACTCCAGTTAAAAAGCAAATAAAACAGCACTAAGTACAACCATTGTGATCTGGTTTCTGATAATTAAAAATCATTTTAAAATATATAAATTTTTAAATATTAAAAAAAATATTTTAAAATTACTAAAAGTTATTTTAAAAGTAGGGAGGAAGCAGAACAACTTGTAGTGCTGACACTGAAACAAATGGAATCAGCATACCCCACAAAGTACAGCTCTCCTCAGAGCAGAAACACATCATGGAGAAGTTGTTTGACCATTCCATTTGTTGACAAAATTATCAAGATCAAGATCATTAGGCTGAGATGAGATTTACAAGAAAAAGGAACAGTAACATGGAAAAATAGAGGTGAAGGGTTTTATTTGAACGGAGAAATTGCATTTATTATTTAAACACGATCATCATCAATTGTTTGGACACCAGAAGCAACCTGGAAAGATGAGATTTAAAAAGAACTTAAACATGAAGCTGGAGAGAAGGAGAGAAGATTAGCACAGGGGCTTTGAAAACCAGCCCAGAATGCTGTAAATTGAAAGAACAGGTTTGGATGGGATATTGAGAAAAATCCCATCCTGTGAGGGGCTGGAATTCCAGAGCAGCTGTGGCTGCCCCTGGACCCCTGGCAGTGCCAGGTTGGACATTGGGGCTTGGAGCAGCCTGGGACAGTGGGAGGTGTCCCTGCCATGGCAGGGGTGGCATGAGATGAATTTTAAGGTCCCTCCCAACCCCACGTGCCTGTGCCATGAACATTCTCCCTGTGCCACCAGACCAGCAGCAGCAACATCCTCAAAATACCCAGACGCTGCATAATTTATAAATTAAATAATAGATAATGCCTAGAAATGCAGACTCAGAAAATGTCCTTTCATCCTTACTCAGAGTTTTGGGTACACACACACATACACAGGTGCTCACACATGGGGATAGAAATGCATTTTTTTCTGATGGTAGGAGTTTTCTGTCTCCTCCGATAGCATGAAAAGCCAAAACAATTCAGCATCGTGTCGGAATGGATCTGTGGGAGCAGCAATGCATCTGGGGCTGTGGGAACATAAACTATCCCAAGCCAAATTTTATTTCTGCAGAGCATCTCCCTGTTTAAGCTGCTTTTCCTTATCCTTCAAGGCTGTGGCCTGTATTCACCTGGAGATAACTTCTCTAACTCTAGAGTACGTTTCTGAACTTCACTCAAAAGCCAGGGCTCCTCTGAGTTATTAAACCATTCAAGACCTCTGCCACTCCCAATACTGAGGTCACCCATCAAGTGATTAAAGCAGTTTCATTCCAGCTGCAGCAGGAAAAGCACAGCACCCACTGAGTGAGATCAAGAACAATCCCAGGTGGGTTTTACGTGGCATGTTGAAGTGTTGCTGATTAAAAGGCAGCTGATGGAAAAGGAACTTCAAATATTGTTCCTAATGCTATGAAAAGAATGTTGGTTGAGTCTTCTTTGCACTAAGGAAATTTATCCTTCATTTCATGTAAATGTATTAAAAATCCTCCAGTAATTTGATTTACCTGAGTTCCTTTAGGTTTGGAGGCTGAATGTGCTTCCAAGATGGGAAGTGACAAATCAAGAACAACTCTGCCTTTGCTCTGAGCAGTCAGCAGCTGCTTTGATCCTGAAAAACTCTGAAACCAGGGAGTACAAAGTCCCTGAACATTCCATACACACTCCATGACTTTTGGACTTAATTTTGCCAGCACACAGGGAAGAGCTGGAAGAACAATCCTGGTGCAGAACTGAGCCTTGAGGTGAATTTAACTCCTGTGTTGGACCCACCCTGAGTGAAACCCTGGGTCTGGTGGAACATTTCACCTGCCAAGAAAAGTAATTCCAGCATGGAGCACCCCAATGTCATGGAAAAGACAGAAATTTGGCTTCCCTCTAATTTCTATGAAGCTGAAAATTCAGTGTTGGTTTATTTGTTTGTTT
>VXAX01007454.1:82605-101272 GCA_013399835.1 Leptocoma aspasia | reverse complement strand
TTTTTTTTTTTTTTTTCAGCTGCTCAAGGCCTCAAGTGCACCTAAGAGCTCATATTTACTACATCTTTTCTCTAGGAGCAATCTAGAAAAAAAAACCCCTCATTTTGGGCTAATCTCCTCTTGGAATTTTCTTTCTCCCTTTGTGTTTTGTGGAGGGTGACCACTCAGTTATTTGTAACCCCACCAAGCAACACTAATTTAGTAATGATCACTCCTGCTCCAGCTTGTTACATTCTGGATTTGGGCATCCTTAATTAGTTTCCTTATTGCAACCACCAGAATTATTCATGTGCTTATCTGTGTGTCTGAGCATTTGGCTGTTCAGAAACTTATTTTTAAAATGCTAACCGACAGCTGGAGTTAATGTTACGTGAAAAATATTAATTTAACTGATATTTTCAGTAACTCTTCACCTCCTGAATTTCTGCATTTGGACTGGGATCATCCAGACTTGGCTTTTTAAGTGCAAACTACTCTAACAAAAAGACAAAAAGTGGATTACTCAACAATGGCATGTAAATGTATGTATATAAATATACATATTTGCAAGCTGTTTTTAATAGGCAGTGGAAAGCTGGAATTTGCTGCAGAAACCTTTGCTGTAGAAACCTTTTCTTGCAGGAGAGATGTGTTAAAATTCATTCAAGAAATCTTGCTGACAACTTCAGAGAATTCTATTGCTGCTTCTATTTTGGGCTGGTTTGTGAAGGATTTATCAGGTTTGTGAAAAGCTAAAAGATGCTGTTGTGCATTGTGTGGTGATACAATGAATTCAGCCTTCCTGGTGCCATTCAGCCTTGTGCAGAATGGCACTGAATATTTCAGCTTCATGATGGGATCTTGCTTAGCAGGCAGCACCTGAATTTTGTTTAGAGAATGAAAAAAAAAGTTATGTCTTTAAATGAAAATGAGGTGCTGGAGCACACCAAAGTAAAATTATAATTAATGTTATTAACATCTCTAATATGTCATGGCAAAAAATGCCTGTTTGGTAATAAACAACATCACTTGTGCTTCTGGATTAAAAAAATAATCTCAGAAAATAGGAAAGAAATAGAATAATAGAATCCCAAAATGGTTTGGGTTGGAAAGGACCTTAAAGCCCATCCAGTTCCACCTCCCTGCCATGGCAGGGACACCTTCCACTCTCCCAGGGTGCTCCAAGCCCCATCCAAGCTGGCCTTGGGCACTGCCAGGGATCCAGGGGCAGCCACAGGGAAGAAATCTTCCCCAAAAAACTCAATTTTTCATGGGACAGAGCTGGGCTGGGGGTCCAACATCCGCAGGCTGCACCTGCAGGAGCCTGACTGCACCAGGAGTCAGCCTGGCTGTGTGTGAGGCTGTGCAAGAGAAAATGATCCAAGTTCTTGCAGTTTCCTGAACAAAGCCCTCCCAGAAATAACCCCAAGAAAGAAATAACCCTGAAGAAATAACCCCAAACAGCATAAAACCAACTCTTCCTCCCCAAACCCCAAAAGAAAACAACCACAGGGCTAAAATCTTGTTATCTTTTATAACTCACAATAATTACATTTATGACTGGCTTATTTTAATCTTCTTTAGACACACTAGGAAAACATTTTCTTTTCAAACGGAACAAAACCTAGAGTTTTAGATTACTTGTATTTATGACAGGAATTATGTGATGTGATGTGCCAGCAGGAGACAGGATATGCCAGCCCAGGAGATCTTTTCCCTCTTCTATTTCCCTTTCAGTGCTCCTGTGTTCCTACTTAGGAGCCTGCTATAATAAAAGCAGTGGTCATAATATGCAATATACTTTTTCAGATTATTTTAATAGTGCCAAAAAGATAACCAATGAATAATCATAATAAAATATATGTAAAGGGGATCACAAATTTCACTGATGCAGAACAGGAAGAATTTATTATCCAAGTGTTGCTAATGACTTTCTGCCTGCCCCTTTGAAAATGGCTCTGAGCTTAGCACTATCCCTTGGAAATCCAATTCATAAATCCACAAGCAGCATGAAATTCCAGTAGGAAATAAAGCACTTTTATTCCAATATATTACAGCACGTTAATGCTGTTTGTTAGAACATACACTGCTGGAAACACCGAAATACAAACAAGGCGTGACCTCAGCGCGGGGGGTTTAGAAAGTTCTGGGATTAAAAGCCAAAGCTGAGCTCACAGACAGCTCAGGTTAGGAAAAACCAGATCCAGATGAAATTCCTAAGGCAGTCCAAGCGCTGCTCCTGGGAGCAGAGCATCCCTTCCCTGCGCAGGGAGCTGCTGCTGGGCTGCAGGGACAGGAGTGACAGTGCTGAGCACAGCCCTGTGCAGGGCTGGCAGCAGGGCTGGGGCACCCAGCAGCTCCTGCTCAGGGATCATCTTTCTGGGAGCTCTCTCCAAAGCCCTTCTGTCTCCAAGTGCCCCTGCCGCCATCTCCCTCTGAGTGCTCCTCTCCAGCACACTCAAGTCATCTGCTCTGCCTGGAGGGGGAGAGGAAGTTGCTGAATCCCTAAATATTGCCATGAAAACACACTGGCTGGTGGTGAGAGGAATGACAGACTTGTCCTTCCAAACCAGCTGTGGGTCTGCTGGTGGATAAAACCAGCACTGAGAGAGAAAAGCAACAATGGGAAGGATTCCACTGATTGATGAATGGAAAAGATATTTGCCTTTGCAAACAAACTGTAGGTTTGCTGAGAAATGAAACTGGATATTGAAAGATGAAAGAAACAATGGGGAAAAAACCCCTAAAATTCCATAAGAATTAAAAATTAAAAACGAGGGTTATACATTAGGGGGATCAGGCGTTCTGGGCAGTCTGTGCCTCTCCAGGATATTGAAAGATGAAAGAAACAATGGGGAAAAAACCCCTAAAATTCCATAAAAATTAAAAATTAAAAACGAGGGTTATACATTAGGGGGGATCAGGCGTTCTGGGCAGTCTGTGCCTCTCCAGTACCTCAGGCAATGGGGAAAGAGAGAAGGGAAATGGAGCTGGGAAATTGGGATAAAAAGGAGGAAATTGGGATAAAAAGGAGGCTGCATCCTCCAAAAATTGGGGAGACCCCAGGGAAATGCCCCATGGCCTCTCCCTTTATTGGAATAAAGTCAAAGGGCTCCTCTGTCTCCTTTTTGGACATAAACCTCTGATGTCTGTGGATTAATTTTCCTGACACTGGTAACAGGACTCTGGAAATAACTGGAAGTCCCCTTGGATGATCCAAATCCATAGCTCTGCTGAATACTTCTGCTCCCTGCAGCTGGAAAAGTTTCTTGTGCTACCCTGCATTGCCAGGACAGATTTTGCTGCCTCATGGCAAGAGCTGCTCATTCCTTTTTCCTCTCTTCTCTTTTTTTAAAGGAAACCAACCAATATTCTTAGAGAGCCAGAAGAGGAAACAATAGAGGTTTATGAATGAGAAAAAAATGGGGAGCTCAGAACTCCAGAGAATCCCAGCATGGTTTGAGGTGGAAGGGGTCTAAAAAAATCACTCAGTGCCACCCCTGCCATGGCAGGGACACCGTCCACTGTCCCAGGGTACTCCAAGCCCTGTCCAACTTGGCCCTGCACAGGGGCAGCCAGAGCTTCTCTGGGCACCCTGTGCCAGGGCCTCCTCACCCTCACAGAGAAGGAATTTCTCCCCAGTATCCCATCTAACCCTGCCCTTTGTCACCTGGAAGCCGTGCCACTTGTCCTTCCCGTGCTGGGGACCCCAGAATCAAATGGCACCTCTTCGGGGAGAAAAAAATTCCAAAAATCCTTCATTACAAATCAGAGTAATTACTTCTGAAAAAAGAGAAGATTAATTAACTGCAGCTCCTGTAGGTCCTGGGGAATGGGAGGTTGTCAAGCCCAGCCCAGTTCCTGAGACAAGAAGTGAAGGATCAGCCACCTGGAACGGCACCACCGGGAAGGCTCCGGAGCCGCCAGCGCTGCTTCCGTGGGAAACCTCACGTCTCTCTCAGCTGCAGCTCCCTCAAAATATGGAAAGGCAAATGAAAGTGACCTCTCCTGAACACAAACCTCTTCAATAAGCACGGAATTCCCCCCTCTCCACAGTTCACTTTTAATTGTAATTTCGTCTTTTTTCATAACTGTGTAAAGTGCCTGATAAAGAAGAAATGGCAGCTTCACCGTCTAGGATGATTGGATTGCTGGGATGAGAGAAAGAGGAAAAGAAGGGAGGAAATATCAAGAACTGGCTGATTTGGGATCAATGCTCAAAAATCAATTAGGATCTATAAATGCTGTCTTGATACCTCCACAGCTGTATGATTTATCTCCATGATCAGTGTGTTGATTTATAAGAAGGCAGATTGAAGCTGCCTGTGGTTCCTAAACAAACATTTTAATCTCATCCTCAGCCCTGGACTTCTTCCCCTTTTCCTTTTGAGCTCCAGGATCCCAAACTGAGTAAAACACTATTGTGACTTGAGAGATAAAGAAGCAAAATCTGCAACAGGACCTGCCCAGAGCTGCTGTGGCTGCCCCTGGATCCCTGGCAGTGCCCAAGGCCAGGCTGGACACTGGGGCTGGGAGCAGCCTGGGACAGTGGCAGGTGCCCCTGCCACAGAAGGAACTGGATGATTTTTAAGGTCCAAAACCAAACCATTCTGTGATTTCAAGTTCATGAGCTGAGAAAGAACCCAGACATTCCTATTCCAGTTTGATGGCAAAAGACCAATTTTTGTGTTTTTCACTTTGCTCTTTCTTCCATCTCCAGGAATCCAGTGATGAGGATGAAGAGCAAGCACTGCTGCAGTGACTGGTGGCCTCTCCTACCCAATCTGCTGCATTTGGTATTCCTGCTCTGGAGCCTGGGAAGAGTTTAGTCCATTATTAAACATAATTCCAGCTCTGTCTTGTCAGGCTTAATGCAGCTGATGCTGCCTTTGAAAGTCAGGGCCAAAGACAAGCACCTGAATGTCTCATTGCTTAAAATCAGACATCTAAATCCACCTTACACATCCAAATAAGCCAGAGGAGTTCTCAAAACGCTGAGAATCTCTGAGATCAAAAGCCTCAGGGAGACCAGGTGATACCCAGCATCTTTAGAAACAGAGAACTCTGATTAATACCAAAATAGTTGTGAAATGCCTGGTACCCACACTTGAGTATCTTCTTCAGAGAACTCTGTATTTCATCCCCTGAAATGTTTTCATTTCCTGGAATAGCTGTGTTTATTACTTTAATAAACTGAATTAGGAAATATGGTTATTGGTTTCCTAACAAGGCTGAATTAAGTTTCATTAAAAAATAAAATCCAGGATTCTAGTTTATACTTAGCATAAATGCACTTAAAATGTTAGAACAACCATACTCCTCTTCCTTTTTCTTTTAATATGTAGATTAAAGAAATCCTTCCTGCATTAAACCCAGAGCTATTCTCAACATTTCAAATGGACTAAAATATCATAAATAAAAATTTTAATTAAAACACCTAGTGTATAATATTTCTGGACTTATTATGTATATATATTTTTTTTTCTGCTTGCTGTAGACCACAGAATAAGATCTGTAGAATATCCTTATTAAACCAGCAGGGTGATGCTCCAAAGATGTCACCTGGTCTGGTGGTGGCCACGATCCCTCCTCTGGAGTTAGGGCAGTGACAGGGATGTGGCTGCAATGTCCCAGCGAAGTGAAACTCAGAGAGGACCAGGATGGAGGCAGTGCCACACCCTGAGCAGGGATAACCCATCCAAACCCCCACCTCCCCCGGGACCATCCCTCCTCACCTGGACAGCAGCAGAGCTGGTGGAGCAAAGCTTTTTTTGGTGGAAATCCCACAGGAAGAGAGTTTCTCCATTACCTGCAGCCCTCCTATGAAAGGCAAAGTTCCTGCTCTTGAAGAGCTCTCAGCTCCCTCACAGGCCAATTCCAGCTGCATTTATTCATGAAGAATCACTGAAGGACCAGCTGAGTCTTTTAGCTATGCTTTTGTCCCAGCAAACTGGTGTTTAATCGTCTGAATGAAAAAAATAATGTGGGTGGACACTGTCCCAAAGACAAAACCCCATCAATTGCCATCAGAGTTAAAATGCTGTTTATTTCCACACTGGAGCCTGTTCAGAGTATTTTTAAAAGCCACAAAGCTGCTTTGGGCTGTGGGTTGGTTATTGTAGACTAATTTCCACTCGCAAGGTTTTCAAATGGCAGATTATCTCCCACAAAAACGATTGTGGAGCTGAGCTGAGAAGGTTTCCTGAGCTGAAAAGGTTTGGTTACCTGTAATATAATGGCAGATTCACTAATGTTTGACTTGTGTCATGAAAATTGCTGTGTTTGTCACAGGGAACTCCTGCAAACTCTTTTTCCACATTCATAATTAAATCAGTGCTCTTTCCATCTGCCTAATTTGAATATCGCAGGGCTATAATACGGGAAAAGAGAGAAAAGCATTAAAAACACTCCGTGTGACAGAAGTTAACAAAAGAAGAAATCCTGAAAAAGCTTTGAGGGCTTTACTAAGTCACTAAATGACCAAAACCAGAAGTGCTTAGCACTGGGAAGTGAAGCTGTGCCAAAGCCATGTCTGCAAATGTTGAGGGCTTAATGACACAACCGTTTAATTCTTTGTTTCATCCTTTGTCTCTCTCTTTTCAGCTCTGTGAAGGGGACACACAATGCAGCTTTAGCTAAGCCACCTTCCCGTGAGCCAGGAGAGCCAGCCTGCTGAAAGCAGGCACGGCAGTTCCGCCAGAATGCACTTTCACACAGCAGGATGTAGGAAAATTGTTGGTGCTTATATTTTATAACAATCTCAGGACCTTCCTGCAGCCCCATCCAGCCCCAAGCACGTTCTTTCCTTTGGTGGTTTATCAAGAGTTAAAAAAGGTAATTGATATATCCAAAGTGAATAATATGTCAGAGAGTGTAGGTTCAGAAATCAGTGTCTTAAAATGCAGTGTCTTAAAATGATTTTCCTGAGTGTTTGAGCATCTCCAAGGTGCACTTGTGCTGGCAGCAGCTCCATCCACATTCCCCAGGTGATGTGTGGCACAGACAGAATGCAGTGAATGCCAAGGAAATGAGAAGACACTCGAGAGCAAAATGATTTTTTTGAGGCATGCTTCACATGTGGGGTTGTTTCACAGAGTCCCAGAATCACAGGGTTGGAAGAGACCCTCAGGATCATGGAGTCCAGCCCAGCCCCAACACCTCAGCTAAACCCTGGCACCCAGTGCCACATCCAGGCTTTGTTAAACACACCNGCACAATGACCTCCCTGCTCCTGCTGGCCACACTGCTCCTTCTCCTGGAGGAGGGCAGGACAAAAGCCTTCTCCTGGACTGGGGACAGGCATTTCTGCCCCTTCCCTGCTGCTGCTCTGAGCCTTTCCAGGTCTCATTCCTGGAAGAGCATTAATTGAAGTGATCAATAATGGTAAGAGGAGCAGCAGTGAAGACTCAAATTCCAATCTCAGGTTTTGGTTTCACATGTGTTTTTCATGGAAGCAACAAGAGAGCAGAGCAGGCACCACCAGGCAAGAAAGGAACAGTAAATTATTAATTAAACCAGGATTGCACTCTTGCCTCCAACCACCATTAATCTTCATGAAGGCAATAATTCAATGGAAATATTGGCCATTGTGGCTCTGCCTTAGAAACAACTCCAGCTCTGTTAGAGACAACTCAGCTGCACTCTCCCCACATACTCACTGCAGAAAGTGTATCCTCATCTCATCTACTGGAAAATCCTGCTAAAATCAGCAGGAATTTGGCATGAGGACACATTACAGCATCTCACATCATCATGTTTAGATTGGATATTAGGAAGAAAGTCTTCCCTGGGAGGGAGGCCCTGGCACAGAGTGCCCAGAGCAGCTTGGGTTTTTGGAAGTGTCCAGGGCCAGGTTGGACATTGGGGCTTGGAGCACCCTAGCACAGTGGAAGGTGTCCCTGCCCATGGGAGGGATGGAACTGGATGGGATTTAAGGTCCCTCCCAACCCCAAACCGTTCTGGGATTCTGCACAGAACTGGGGTAGATGGTCAGGTATAATAAATACTCTGAGTACAGCTGATTATCAACTCCATACAAACAGAAAAGTAATTAAATGGGCCAAGATGCAGCTCACAGAAGCAAAGTCAAGATCCCAGGTGTTAGAAAGCAAACTGAGGAAGAATTGCCAGGTTTTGGATTTTCCATGGCTTGGAGAAGCAGAGCTCCTGGTGGTCTGATGTGTTTCACAAAACTCACTGTGAGCAGCACGGCACAGAGTCAGGCAAACGCTGTAATCAGGAGATGTAGGATGTAAAAATAATTAGTCAGGGTTTATGGAGCCTACCAGCGAAACACAGGGAACTGTGAAGTTACCAAAGGCTCTCTGCAGGGTATGACAACAGGAAAATGTGGCGTGGCAGATTCAGAGAGAGAAGTGCAGGCCCTCGTAGCACAACTAATACAACTTGATTGCAGTTACTCTTGGGATTAGTCATTGTAAGCACAGCAGAGCATGGCTACAGCAGCCTATTTGCACTGTATCAGCACCTGCTTTATTGATCCTGTAAACTGCTCCTCCAGTCCTGTTCTTAGCACATTTTGAAACAAAGAATTCTTGAAAGACCTTGATGGCACTCAGACATTGGTTCCCCTTCAAACAAGTGGGCTCTGAACACCAAACCCACAGAAGCAGCTTTGCCCACCTTCATCTTTCCCTTCCCTCATCATTAAAAATATTCTTCCACACTGCCAGTGATTTTGATCAGCCAAGATGAGAGAATTCTGCACGCTGGGGAGGACTTCTGGAGTCACCTAAAACACAACCAGCCCCCGTATTGTGTCACCTGCAGGTAATGCAGTCACCGAGCACAGAACAGCACCTGCAGAAAGCTTTGGAGCACACAGCCATCCCAGGGGAAGGTGCAGACTAATTAAAACCAGTGCTACAAAAAGATGCTGCTGTTCTAACATGTGTTAATGTGAGCTGGTGCACGGGAGAGCAATAAAAGAAATGTCAAAGGAAGCGAGGAATCGTGGAGGAGCCTGAACTGAGGGAGGCACAAACAAGAGTCTGGGGAAGCAGGGCACAGAGTGTGGAAAACAGAGCTCTCTAAAAATGTAAATATGGGGAAAGGAAGGTGCAGATGAGTCTCTGCCATGGGACCAAGGCCTGATCAGTGCTCTTGGAGACAGGTGTTCATACCAGAATGGGTGACACTGCCAAATGTGACATATGATTCACATATCATCATAATTTAGGACATGGACTCACCTGGGTGCATCCACAGTCCAAGATAACCATTTCTCCAAGTTCCTTGTAGCTGTGCTGGAATGTGAAAGAGGAGACAGATTTCCAGCTCCTTCTGCAATCCCCAAATCCCTCCCCAGTGCTGCTGGTCAGCTTCATGTCCACCTGTATCATAGAGGTGCCCTGGAATGCACAATGGACCCCCAGGTCAGCTTGGGAGAAAGGATTTGTCTGCTTGTGTCTGTCACCCTGGCTCTGGGATCACCAGGGCAGGGGGCAGAGGCTGCCCTCAAGGCCTGACTTCATTCCCAGTTCCCATCCATGGCCAGACTTCATTCCCACCCATTCCCAGTTCCCATCCATGGCCTGACTTCATTCCCACCCATTCCCAGTTCCCATCCATGGCCTGACTTCATTCCCACCCATTCCCAGTTCCCATCCATGGCCTGACTTCATTCCCATCCATTCCCAGTTCCCATCCATGATGACAGGGAGCAGAGCTGGATCTTTGCTGACACAAAGTCACCTGGGTTCCATCAGTGTCCTGCAAACTGAAGCCTGAGGAGAACCCAACCCTTCTCGTAGAGGAACAAAGGATTGGGAGTTCAACTCCCCTTCCTGTGTCCAGCCTCCTGGAAAAATGGAAAAAAAATTAAATCCCAAGTGCTCCAAACTGGGCAACAAGAAGAACCTCTAAAAGCTCTGTGAGAAATCCTTCCCCATCTGGTCAGTCTTCAGCTAATTAACTGACATGGCTGCAAATGAGCAGCAGCTAATTGGAGCTCTCTGTTCTGCCTTTCCCTGTGAGGAATGGAATGGATTCCAGCTGACCAATGGTTCAATATTTTGCAAGTAATCTCCACTCTGTGCTGGGCCATCCTCCCAACAACTTGTCCACATCCTCACCTTGGACTGCCAGTCCAGAGCATCCCTGGAATGGAAAGCTGTTATGGGGAAGCATCAGGCAGATGTGTGCAGGCTCCAGTTCCAAGGATATTTTGGAAAACAAGCCACCTGCAGGCGATCAGAGGCCAGCTGAGCCCCAGCCATGACTTCTCCCTGCAGCCAAGGGGACTCTCTGAGCCAGCCCACAGAACCTGGAGGCACACAGGCCACGCTTGATGCACTTTGCAGGAGAATTGCAATGTGCAAGAGGTGGTTCTGTGGGTCTCCAGCAGCTGATGGGTGCCAGATCTCCAAACCTGAGGTACTAAAAAGATTTAAAAAAAAAAAAAAAAAGCACCAGTTTTTCCTGCTCCAGCCTCTGCTAGCATTCCTTCCCTGCCTCTTTTCCAGTGAGGTTATTTGGCATTATTCACCCCCAAACACCAGGAGCAGCTTTATAACAGCAAGAAATCCCTTAAATACTCTCCATATCACAGAATTACAGGGTGCTTTGAGCTGCAAGGGACCTTAGAGATCACCTAATTCCAACCCCCTGCCAAGGACTGGAGCACCTCCCACTATTCCAGATCCAATCTTGAACACTTCTCCCATTGTACAGAACCAGTGGAGCAGGTTAAACTGGGACCAGTGATGTCCCTGTCCTGGTCATTGCCCACAGATGGTTTAAACACCTCAAACACAAAGAAGCCAACAGAAATCCCCTCCCCAAACACCCAGGTGAGCAAAATTATTTGCAAAATTACTCAGAGTAACTCGAGCACCACAATGCTCCAAAGATCAGGCCAGGTGTTATGTTAGGCTGGACTGGGAGTAACATTCTCCAGGATTTCCCTGAAAAGCAGGGATGAACATCATGTCCATGTGAACATATTATAGACAGAGATGTCCTTTAAAACAGGAGCACATCCAGTGATGGATTCCAGCCTCGGCTGTTTTTATGTTTTGCTCTTAATTGCAATATGGTGAAACAGGGTTAAGCCCACTAAGATTTTTAGTGGGGCTGCAATGAACCCAAAATCTGTGAGGAGACTCATTTCTAATGAAGGTTTTCCCTATTTCTCCACAATATGGAATTTTAAAAATTCTCCTGGCCTTTCCAGTTGTCTGGTCTTTAGTGGATGCTAAAAAGCCCCACAGATTTCCAGTCCCAAACCATGGCAAGTTCAAAGAGTTGGGGACTTTTTTCTATTTTCATCTTCAACTATTAAAATTCTAGCAAAATTACATGAAAAGCTGGATTAACTAAGAGGAATTCTATGTTTCTGAGTTTGGTGTGTGTGTTTATCAAGTTTGGAAATAAGAAAGCATAAATAAAACATCTCCATGGGATACAAATTCACTTCTCTGTCTCAAATACAAGAAATGCAGCAGTGGAATACAAATCATCTCCTAGCCAGAAACATCATTTAATATTTATTACTGCACGCCTGGCTCTGTGGATTCAGGGAGGGTGTCCCCCACTTCTTATCTGTGACCTTTTGGGGTCCTGACATCACAATGTGCCACCACTAAACGGTGCTGGAACAAAATCTATTTTACCCCATTTAAAACTACATCAGTCTGGATGTTTCCCACTCTCTCAGACTTTTAGCAACACTAACAAAAGGCTCCTTTTTTTTCATTGTGAGACCAATTTCACTGGGAAACCAGTTGAAGAATATTCTTTCACTGTGGAAATGGGAGAACAATCCAGCTGGAAGAAATCTCATGAGTGAGGGCAGAGTGGTGCTGGAATTGCCTCTGCAGAGGCTGCGTGGAGGTTTTGGCTTCCCAAAGGGCTGCAGTCATCAAGAGCTTTCCAAGAGCTTCCAGGAAAAGCAGATTACTCATTTTGTAATCAAAAAGTAAACTCAAGTTTTGAGGAAAATGTGAATATATAAGAAACCTGACACAGTGTGAGTACCTGTAGGAGAAGGCTGACCACAGGCAGTGGTTTTTAAGTGCTGGTCACCTCTGTCCTTATTCTGTGCACCTCAAAAATGGCACTTCAGAAGAGGTAACAACAAATTTGTCACCCTGGAGTCCCTGTGCTCCCAATCTCTGGGTGGTGTTTGGCTGAAGGTTGGACTTAATGATCTTGGAAAGCTTTTCCAACCTTATTGATTCTGTGATTTTTAAGCATTTTGTGTCCTGTTAATTTGTAAAATTAACACATTAAGGGCCTGTGGGTATGACACAGGGTTGTCTAAGGAAACAACACTGTGGATTTCAACAGCTTTTCAAAAAAGTTTTTTTTTTTTTTAAAAAAACAGGGAGAGCTCTTGGGAAGATTTTTGATAACCAGGATCCTTTGAACAGGAGGCAGAACCATTTTTTAGCTGGCTTTACATTCCCTTTCAGCTGGCACCACTCTTCCTTCCAGCACAAGAAATTGGTGCCAAAAGGAGGATGATTTGTGTGAAAAAAAAAAAAATTAGCACTGAAAGAAGAAGTGCATTTCTATGATAAAAGGGTTAAAGAGGTCCCATTCTGAATTTCTATCTCTGCACCCCAAGATGCTTTGTTTCTGAAAGTCAAAAGCTGATTTATGTGCCACACTGTCATTTACACACTGAGGCAACAGAAGCAATGCTTTACCTGCTTCCCAGAACAAAAAAGAATCCAAAAAAGTCACTTTTCCCCCATTATTATGCACTGGCAGAGCAGAAGTCAGCCAATTACCCTGTGAGAAATATCAGCACCTTCCCCCAAACGGGGGCAGCCTTACCCTGGCAGGGGACAGAAACACTGAGCCCACTGTGACACTACCGCCCATGGGCCACCTCTGTCCAGCATCCAGGATCCCACTGCACTCCCCCCCCCGGATTTTTATATCCTAATGGAGATTTTGTCAGAAAAAACAAAGCGGCAGCAAGAATGGAAGGTTTGAGATCTGCAAGCAGATGGAATGACCAGAACTGCAGCAAAATGTCCTAAAGCTGCTGAAATCCAGGTTAATTCAGGGACTGCCTTCAAGCAGTGCTGACCCCGAGCCTGCAGAGGGTCCTGCTAGCCCCCATTTATCAGCTGCTAAAACAGACTGCCCAGAGCTCTAAATACACTTCAGATGTATACAGCCACTGCCAGGGCAGAGCTGCTGACCATAAAACACTGGCTGCTGCACAGCACAAAATTTAGGAAGTGGAGGCTGGAGGTGAGGACACTCCAGTGACCCTGAACACCACAGGACATGGACAGCCAGCACTGGCTCAACAGGTTTTTTTCTGTCACTGCTACAAATTTCCAGAGGTGGAGCCACCCTTGTGTTACCTGTACCAAAAGCCAGCTCCTGTTTCCTGATCACCTTTGGCTCTTGCTTATCAAGGTTACACACATGAAAATATTTTTTTACTGCCTCAACGTGAATTATTTCATAGCAGCTCTTGGAGCACTGATTCTGTAGCTGCTGAGGTGAATCCCAAAGTGGTTTGGGGTGGAAGGGACCTTAAATCCCACCCAGTGCCACCCCTGTCATGGCAGGGACACCTCCCACTGTCCCAGGGTGCTCCAAGCACTGTCCAACCTGGCCTTGGGCACTTCCAGGAATGTATTTTAGATTATTTTCCTGTAGACATAAAGGCTTCTATGCTTTTCTCTGTGCTATCACTTTTTGTAATCATTGTCCAGCTGTTTTCTCCCCTTTTTTATGCTCAAATTCAGCACAGAAAAAGAATTCTGGGACAAGGCCATGTGCATCTCCAAAGCCCCATTTTCCTGTGAAATGTTCCCTCACAGGTGCTACTTGCTCCCAAGCAGATTAGGATCACTGGAAAATGCTCAAATCCTTTAGGAGCTCTCACATTCCCACTGTTACATAATTAACTCTCCTTGCCACCTGCATTTGTCTAATTCCAGCAAAAACAGCTCCCGTGCCAGAGCCCTCACTTTTGGAAGAGTGAAGAGCACAGTGGCTCAGCCTGGGGGTGGGTGAGAACAGCCACTGCAGCCCCAAACTGCTCAGCTCTGTGATATTTCTTAGGAATTGCTTTTCCTCAGAAATTACCGCAGCAGTGGATTCACAGAACCACAGAATGACCAGGTTGGAAGAGACCTTCAAGATCATCGAGTCCAAGCCAGCCCCAACACCTCAGCTAAACCCTGGCACCCAGTGCCACATCCAGGCTTGGTTAAACACACCCAGGGATGGTGACTCCAGCACCTCCCCGGGCAGAACATTCCAGAACTTTATCACTCTTCCTGTGAAAAACTTCTTCCTCATGTCCAGCCTGTATTTCCCTTGGAGCAGCTCGAGGCTGTGTGCTCTGGCTGTGTCAGCTCCTGGAGACAGAGCCCAGCCCAGCTGAGCACAGGCACCTTTCAGGGGTCACAGAGAGTGCTGAGGTCACCCCTGAGTCTCCTTTTCTCCAGGCTGAGCACTCCCAGCAAATCTAGAAAAATCCTGGATATTGCTGGCTTGCTCCTTTCCAGCAAATGGAGGAATTATTCCAGGTGCCAAATGCCTCTTCCCCACCTCCTGCACATCCAGGGCTCTCTCTGAGCTGTTTGATTTTTGTTGTGGTTGCCTGGAGAAGGAGCATCCTTTGGGAGGTTGTGGTCGTTGCCCACAGATGGTTTAAACACCTAAAATACAACCAAGCAACCAGAAATCCCCTCCCCAAACACACAGGTGAGCAAAACCATTTGCAAAAATAATTCCAGTAAGCCAAGCACCACACTGCTCCAAAGATCAGGGCAGATGTTGTGAACTGCAGAGCAGGCATGGAACAAACTCTTATCTCACCCGCCCTCAAAAAAACCTCACCTGGTTTTAATTAAGCAGAGCAGAGGGTGGCAATCTGGGAAGCACTGGGAAAAAAAAAGACTGGGAAAAGGTAAAAAAAATGATCAGATTTCCTGTTTTCCATCAGCACAGCCCCTACACACACCAAAGGTCAGGGATCCAGTTGGGCAGGGGATGGAATAAGCTTCAAAAATTGAATTTGCCCCAGAATTAACTCCAAAAGTCCCTGCTTTGTGTTCTTATAGTTTCTTTTTTTACTTATCTTTTGGCAGAGGTGCCACGGTACTTGTGGCACAGCTGAGGAGATTTTCTGGAAGGATATTTGAAGCTCCCAGGTATGGATGTTGCTCAAAGTCTGCCATTATTATTGCCCTTCAGGAAAAACATCTGTGAGAACTCCGACTGTGCTCACTTTCAGGCTTGCTGTTATATTGCTAAACAGAACTGTTGCTGAGTTGGGCTTCTCAAAAAGCCAATTTTGCCATTTATCTGTAGGAAAAAATATCCAGAAAAAGTGCATTCCACAGAGATGTCTTGAACAGCACAACTTGGAAAAGTTTCCCATCTGCTACAAGTCCATTAAATGTGAAAATGTGGAATTTTCCAGCCTGTGATTTGGGTGGTGAAGGTTTCAGTTCTGTTCACAGCCACATTTGCAGCCATTGGGGCAGATGGGGATTGTTTAGAGATGCCTGCAAAAAGCCTCAATTTGTACCCACAGACAAGATAATTTTTATTAATGAATCATATTGACACATCAACCTCCATTTGTGTGTCACAGACTTGGAGTACACAAACAGCTTCTGAGAGGGGAATATGCCATTATTAACCAGAAATTCATTAAAAAAATATGTTTTAAAAATAGACACTGTGCTTCACTGCTCTAAATCCCAGCATTTTCAGCCTTTCCTGTCTTTCATAATAATGTTCAATTAATAAATTTTTTCATGAATTAGTTCAGTATAAAAACTGGAAAAAAAAAGAAATATCTTCTTTTTTGGTTCCAGTTACATAATGGAATCGTCTGGAATGGTTTTTTCCTTAATGAATAACGTGTTTTAAGCTCACTCCTACTTAGCACATCCCCACCCTACATCTTTGTAGCACTAATTACTCAACATGAACTGTGTACTGGATAGTTATGTAGGAATTTCAAGCCAAAAATTACTTTCAGCACAAAAATAAGATATTTTACACCCTCTCTGTTCAAAGAGCTGAAATCAGGAATGTAGTGGATGTAGTAGATACAATTGAAATATTAAATTTTAAGCGCAACTTGCACCTGGCCATGATTTTTTAGTCATCTCAGCTTTGCTTCATATGATTTTTAAATGACAAATAAAATGTCATATTCTATATAAAAGAGGGAAAATCCCAACTCGATCCTGCCTCAGGTTCTGAAGGAGAGTCAAAGTTTAGTGATGATAATGATAAAAACAACTCCATGAACTTCTAATTGTCAGCTCCCAAAATGAGTTCCAATCAGAATATAAATCCCTTCAGGTCTTCTTGCTAATCAAACATAAAAATGAAATTATCATCTTAATCCCCCCCTCCTTCTTTTCTTTAAATATTCTTAAATGTTAGTAGTTCCTTTTCCTGAATTTGGGGAGTTTGGCAGTTCTGCACTTCTAGTCTAAATAAAAATTTCTTCACCTTCTTTAGCATCAAACTTTAGTCTTGCTTTGCCTTATGAAAAATCCTAATTATATTTAATTACCCCATGAGTTATTTATGTAGGGTGGCATTTGCAACAATGTGAGAACTCACAATGGAGTTTTGTTTTGATTTTACTGCTGCATAAAATCTGTGAAATCTGAGACACACGAGGCAGAATGGATACAACATAAAAAGCCTTTTAACAAAACATTTCCGCTTTTAAATTCCCATAAACCTCGTGGTGTTCCTCCATTTAATAAAAATATTTCAGTTACAAACAGCATTATTTGAGTGAATATCGGTGTTCAGTGCCACAACCACCACTGGAAGATGTTTTTCCCTGCTCCCTGTTTTTCTGGAAAATAGCTTTGCACACTCTGCTGTCCATCAGATTTGTTGGAGGATGTGCTGGAAAGCTGAGATACCCACGTATGGATTCACTAAGCCTTTAAGAAGAAGAAGGTCTCACTGTTATCCACTTATCTCAAATTAGAATCCAATCCCAGCAAAGGGAAAGGGGAGATAGAGGTATTTATAATATCAAAACTAGATCACGTGGTAACAAATGACACTGGGGAATAAAGAAGAGAAAAACTCCTTTATCTCTGCTGAGGCCACCTTGGAAAGGCACATCCTGCATTTAACTGCAAAGTGGAAATCTCCTCCTCCTCCTTTGGATGACAACAATTCCTTCTTCTGTAAAACATACGAGATACCAATATCTGATCCCAAAAAATCCCAGTAACACCAACATTTGCCTCCTGTTGGCTCCCGAGGGAAAGCAGCACCTGCAGCACAGACAGGTTTGGGGCAAGGGCTGCTCCCTCTCCTACAGCACGCTCTGGATCACATCCAAACAGCCTTTTAAAGTTATAATTGAAGTTTTATACGTGCAATAACCTGAGTACTGAAATGCAAATTAAAAATCATTACTCTTGCTGCCATACAGATCTGTCTTCTCTAGGCACCAGTTGTCCTACAGCATTAAAAACTGAGGGCCTGGGGGATCATTGCAGCTTTGATGCTTTGTTTTTACAGGAGAGGGGAGCAGGAGGAAAGCAGCTGCAGGAACATCTACCCCCTATTTGCATTTAGCCATTCAAGCTTAAAATCCCATTCCTGGCTTTGCAGGAGCCCTCAAAGACATCAGCACAGATTCTCCCAGGACACAGTGGAGCAGTGTTCTTGTTTCCTCTCAAACTGCTGTGCAACCAGCTCTATTTCACTCTTTATGTTTCCTGTCCACTTTATTACTCTGCTGTTGCTCCAATGTGCCCAAGGAGGGATTTCCAAACTGTGTCACACATGGAAAGCCTGATTGAAAAGCTCAATTTCTCCTCCTGCATGGGGAGCTGGAGCTGCAAAAACCAGGAGCAAGTTATACCTGGTGATCCAGAAGGGTTGGGTGAAGCCTGAAGATGAATCTGTGGGTGGCTGTGCAGAGATCCCACCTGGAAGAAGAGGTAAAACTTTCCTGGAGTGCATTTATCCAACCTGGTGCCACCTAATTCTCCAGAACCCTTCACAGCACTCGAGGAGCAGAGCCTGGGCACTGCTCTTTGGCTGAGTATTAAAACACTTTTCCTCCCTCAACATCATCACTTCCATCTTCCCCAAATCCAGCCTGTGCCAGCTGTTCCTAATCCAGCAGCTCCTCTCCTCCAGGCCCCACAAACCTGATGGAAGAGGGTGAGAAGTTTGCAGAGTTGATCCATAAACTCTGTGTCCCCAAGAAAATGCCATCTGGGTTACGTGCTAAAATTACCCAAGGCTGTCACACATGGAGCAGGATCTGCCCTCCCTGATGGAGGAACACGTGGACTTTAGTGGATTCTAGCTCTCCCATTATTCTCCTTTAGGGAAAACATGCTCCCCCTGGTAAACCCTGGCATCAGAGCTGGCACAATGGGAAACCAGGAGCCTGCTGCCACATCCTGCATCAAGAGACCCGGCTCAGCCCAGAATCAACCACGAGGAAATGAGACTATTTAAGCCACAAATCCTTCCACATCTCTTGGAAGTTATCTCCAAATAGGGCTTCACCTCTCCAAGTTTCCCTCTCCCTGATTTGTGCTTCTGATGACAACACTCCTCTTTTTCCTTAAATCCCTCATGTAGAATGACCCCAGTTCAGCATCAGAGCTGGAGAATAAGGACTCTGCAATCCCCCTTTTTTTTTTTTTTTTTGTTAAAACAGGTAGTAAAAAGAAAAAAA
>VXAX01007454.1:0-82497 GCA_013399835.1 Leptocoma aspasia | reverse complement strand
TTTTTTGATAAAACAGGTAGTAAAGAGAGAAAATGCAAGGAACAATTCACCCCTCTGCATCCACACAGGAAACTGCCAACACAAGAATTGGAGCTGCTGGATCATCCCTAATTCCTCCAGCAGCCCATGAAGCAACCAAAGCAAACATCTGCTTTTCCTAAAAACCCCTTTCTCACAGAACCACAGCAACTTTGGTATAAAATAAGAGCTGAGATGTGCATCTTCTACAGTAAAAAAAATTATAGCAGAACTTTTTAATATATTAAATTAGGCTATATTGGCTAAAATTCCATTTTAATTTGAAACTCGTTGGATATTAAAGGCAAGTTTAAAGAAGTTATTATCTAGGGTTTAATTGCATACATTATGTTTGTAGCCTTAGGTACTGCAGGTAGATCTTTAATATTCCCTGCAATATATTGAGAGCATGGAGCAGCCATTTAATTCTGCTCTAAGAAACTTCCAGAGGTAACTATGGAAAAGCAGATTAGAAAACTCCAAACTTTTGGCTGTTGAGTGAAACTCCAATGGATTTGAGCCTGTTGACAGGGAATTTCCAAAGTTTTAGATGTAGGAAGTACATTGGAAGCATATGGGCTGTCATGAAAACATTATTGAGTCCACCCTTGACAGTCAGACACCAGATTAAAAATAGAAGGATTTTCAGGCTGCAATATGGGTGCTTGGAAAAGTATCAGATATTTTCCTTCAAAAATATTTTTTAAAAAATCAAATGTGTCCAAACATTTAAATGGGACAGCATCTCCCCTCTGTCTCACGTGGTGGAGGAGGTTGGTTGTGTGAGCACTTCGCTCCTTTGGCAGGATTAAGGAGAAAAATTGTAAAATTAAGCTAAAAATAATCAGAATTCCAGTCCTGTGCCAAAAGAGCTGGAAATTTGGTGGGGAGTAATGACTCCTCTTAGTTTCCTGTGCACCTGCCTTTCTGCAAACACCAAGATATTCAAAACCAGGGTTTCAAGAGACCAAAACTGCCCAGTGCCTAAGGAGCTGTGTAAAGGCAGAACCACGTCCCTACAACCAGAAATCGTGTCACGTCCCTCAGTTTCAGTCTGGGCACTCTGCTCACCTTGGCTCCCCCTGTAAATGCATTTTTGGGTCTCACCCAAGCAGGGGAACACCTTTGTACCCATCCCAACCCTGCTCCCAGGGCACAAGGGGGGTCAGGGAGCTGAGGTGGGAAAATGAGCAGTCAGGGGAACTGCTGGAAATCCAAAGCACTCCTCCCTGCCACGGACACACACAGGGGTGTTCTGCACACAGACAAGCTGGTGGCATTTCTCCAGCCCCAGTTTTCCTCACACCAGCTGCTGCTGAAGTGCCACACCAATGATCTGGGCCTTGCCACAAAGAATTTCACCCCTCCACTCTGACCACATCGCCCAGTACCAGGAGTATTTGACTTGCAGTGAGAATTATCCTCCTAAAACCAATTCCTGAACTTAGTGCTTAATGACACAATTAATTTGCTAAATGGCTTAGGAACTTTTGAAAATGCCCATTTTTTAATACATACACGAATCCCTTTAAAGAAATAACAATAATAATCATCATCATCCTCCTCATCATCACCCAATTTCAACTCTGAGGTATCGTCATCATCCTCATCATCATCATCCAACCCAGCTTCAGCTCTGAGGCATTTTTGAATTATCCAGAATATCTACCCTGATTAGAATGTTGCTTCCTGTGTTTTTCCTTCATCTCTGAAGAGGCAAATCTAGACAGAAGCACTCCAAGCATTTTCCACACCTCGTTCTGACACTCTCTGTAGGACAGAACTTGTCCTAACCCAGCCCTGTTCAACAATAAAGAAGAATAAAACCCCAAAGTAATGCACAAACAATTCCAAGTCATGCAAACATCTTCCAGAAAAGGATTAGACACAACATCAGGAAATACAGATCCTTATTTCCTTCAGGAAGCACTCCTGACCCAGGACTTGTGGTGCTGCTGAAGAACCCGAGCCCACGATGGCAGCTGGAATTCCAGCCTGTGGAGGATGAGCAAAGTGTCTTTGCCTCCTCATTTTCAATTCCTCTGATTATCCCAGAGTGCTGCCTTCACCAAATGTTTGTTTAACTCGGAGTGTTTGCTTATTTAAAGGAAATCTCAGCAGTGGGAACGTGCAGCCTGGTGTCTGGGTGGGTTCTGCTGAATGGAGAGCAGGGGAATGGAGGAAGCTGAGCTCAGCTATTCCAGACACCCTCCACGCTCAGCAAACAAAGAGATACAGAGTTTTCATCTTTTGTTCAATCATTTTCAATGAATGCAAACTTTTTTTTTTTTTCTTCCTTGCCATTTAATTTCAAATTAGTCTAATCAGACATCTGCTAGGATGTGTGTGAATTAACAGAACTGAACACAAATCTTCTGTGAGTGCTCAAGTGCTGCTTCCCTCAAATGGCATTAACTCACACGGACACTCTGTGGAACTAATTGAACATCCCCAGCACAATATTCCAGACTCTCTGATTTAACTTTATTGTAGTCAGAAGAAATCACAGGATAGAAGGAAACATGTTGTTAAGGACTGCGTTCTGAAGCAGTTCAATAAAAGCAGGCTGCTTATCCTGCTTTATTATCTTTATTATTGCTGCTCGAAGATGAAAAGAGAATTTCCTCTCAAGACAGAAAAGCAGAGTTTGTCTCAAAGCTCTTTGTTTTCTTTTCAATAGCAAGGTACAGTTTACTCCTTAGAATTTACAGGATTTTTTTTTCTTGCCTGTACAGGGAATTTTGATATTGTGGAGCTCTCTTGTTCCTGTGACAAATTATGGTGGCATTTGTCAGAATTTACTAAAGGTTTTGACATTACTCAACAATGTTGAGGTGGATTCTGCTGACTCTGGACACGTTCTGAGCTAAACATCTTTTGTCAAACTCCTGAAATTATCCAGGAGCTGCACACAGGTGATCAGTTCAGCTCTATGGTCCTGGCCTTTCCAGGGGGTAGGAATTTCAAAATCAGATTAATTAGAATTGAGGGACTTTTTTAAGCTGGTGTTTGTGGGGTGATATTGACACCAAGACAACAGCCATCTGAAAATCCCACTAATTTCAGGAGCCACCTTAGATCTGCTTCGAGTGATACTTCAATATTGATTAAAATTAAAATTCTGAATAAAAAGACAAGACTCCTTACATATTTTTAGCCAGAAGGTTGAAGTTTTTAAGCAACACTTTTAAAGATATCTAAGATTTCAACCCACAAATTCTACAAGCAGAAAAAATGCAACAGTCTGTAAAAGAAGCATTTTCCTAAGAGTTTTAAGCTCTTGCCAGATTTATTTGTGTTCATGGTCTTTAGAGGATGACCTAGGAGAGAAGTTTTCATTCCTGGGGCAGTCCTGTCCCTCGAGGTTGCTGCCAAAGCTCTACAAGAAACACCAGGGAAGTTTCCATGAATTTTTCAGCTACCTGTGTCTCTGTCATCTCTTAAATACAAATAAAATTGAGCCCAAATGTCCCTTTTTATGAGTAATGGGAAATGAGACAGAATCAATCGTTGGCAAAGTAAAAGACGCTTAATATTGATTGTTCTTCTGAAGGATGAGGAAGCTTTTCTAAAGCTCGTTGGGGGACACAGGGAGGGGACAGCTTATGGATTTGTTTTCCTTTCTGCATTCCCAAGGGAGAAAGGAAAAGATGAGGCCATGATAGATGATAATTCTGCAAGGAATGTCTAATGAGGCACTGAGCTGCCTCTGTAGCACTAGTGGAGGCAGTAATAACCAGAGTAATTGGGTTTATTGGGTTTCTGCTTAGCACACATCCAGTCCTCTCCAACATCCTGTCCCTCCAAAGCATTTTATGCTCTCTGTCTTTCCTTTTTATTATGCCTGACTGGAGTTATTTCATGAAATTTGACCTTGTACTCTTAATCTCATCTGCTTGTTCTGCATAGTTCATCTTCTTTATTTTCCTCAGAAGCTGTTCTGTCAAACACTCCATGTAACCACGACATCCCAGGCTGCAGTGCCAGCCCTGACTCAGGCTGCATTTACATTTCTGTAGCCCCAACAGCTCCATTTCATCTTCTCAGGGAATCTGGCTCAAGAAATAATACTCCAGGATAAATTTGCTAGAAGTGCACGACCCCCTTTTACAAATCACAATGCTAACTCTGTGCTAGAATTAATTACAACTTCCATTTTCAACTAAATGCAATTTTTTAAGAGGTTGGAAACAGCAAGAGTTATATGCGAGTCAGAAAAAAAAAAGTTATTATTTGCTATGATTTTTTTTCTAAAAGGCTTTTACACTCCTGCTGGGAAAACATCTCTGCAGAAATTCATTCTTGCAGGGGAAAGGGGAAAAAAAAAACAAACAAAAACCCACATTTCATTCAGTTCCACTTCCAATCCCCCGAGAGCAAAGCAGACATTCCATTCAAGCCTAGTGACACAGGGGCTGGCTGTTCCCTACAGCTGGGTGCTTTGCACGGTGAATTTATTCCTCTTGCAGGATTGAGCTGTGCTGGAGCTCCCTTTGGGGAAGACTTTCCAGCCCCTGCTGGTGCTCCCAGCCCCTCTGGCCCTTGGACCCACTCATTTCCCAGAGGTGCCTCACGTCACAGGCACTGCAGAGCCTGGCTCCTGGTGATGCCTTTTGGGCTACCTAAAAACAGAGGCCAGACAGAGTGAAGGGAATAAAAAGCAGTTTATTCATTGAAGGCCTTCAGGTACATTTAGGGCAGACAAAGCCCCCCAGGGGCTGCACCCAAAATGAACAGGTCAGAGGTTTCACACGTTTATAAGTTTGGTCCATTTGCATATTGGGGGTGAATCTCCCAATTACAGCTTCAGGTAATGAAGTCATTTACCCCAAGTTTGCTGCCCCAGCTCCCTTTTGTTTGCATCTCTCAGGCCTGAGGCAGTGAGGTGTCCTTGATTCCAGGCCTGGAGAGGAATTGTTGTGTCTGCCCAAAATGGGGAAGCAGCAGCTCACACTGTGTGTGGAGTTTGGAGTTACACACTAAAGAACTGCAGGGTTACAAATAGATGGAAAATAGAAAAGCTGGAATCCTAAGGCATCAGTGGCTCCTGGTGCCCTCTGCATGTGCTCCAGTCCCAGCTGGCACCATTCCCTCTGCAGGGAAAACTCATCATCCACATGATGTTGGGTCTAACTATTGCTGTCTCCCCCCAACAATAATTTCAGTATCTCAGATTCTTTTAGAGCATAAGAGAGAGGGGCAGTTGTAAGGCCAGAATATTCTACAGTATAAAGGGGAAAGGGATTACTCAGCTCCTTTTGAAAGGCAGAGAGATGAACTGATGAGAAATATTCCAAAGCACCCTTTTGACACTCTGCTTCCTCCAGGAATTTATTTCCCCCACAGCTTTGGACAAAGGAAAGCAGATTATTATGAAATCTCCCCTAGACCTGAACACTGCCAGTTGACCTTCTAGTTACAAATATGTGTTTAGAACAGACACCCTTTGATTTGGGGATGGGAGACAAAGCATACAGAGCATCTCAGAATGTTTGTGGTGGTCACATTTGCTCTTCACCCTTTTAAATCCTCTTGGGACCAGCTCTGTTCCTGTGTGACAGTCTCATACTCCTAACAGGGCCTGTGGAGTGGTTGTGGAAATCTTATTTGAAGACTTCAGCTTCTTCAGTTCAACTCCAAAGCACGTTGTAGAAATGAGAATGCACATTTCATTTTCTACATAAAGGCATTTGAGGTGGCTCATCCTCACTGAAACCATACAATAAACCTGTCACTGGGTCAGTGAACTGTGGGAATTCAGAGGTTTTTGGGGACTAGCATTGCTCTAGCTGTACCTGCCATGGCAATGAGAATCACACCGTGAGCCTGTGCAACACCTTGGACAAAATTTCCCTGCAAATTAAGAATAATAATGAATAGATGGCACAGTAAAAGCTTCCAGGAGAAAGGTATTCCTAGGAGGCTTAGTTCATTTTAGAATATCAATCTGAAGTCAGTAGGTGCAAGGCAGGGCTCTGAACTGGGCTGGCTGAGCCAGGAAGTCTCCGAGGGGCCTCATCAACGTGGATTTGCCCATCACAGACTCCTCAGATGGAACGTGGATCAACACTGGTTCTGCAGGCTTTCAAATGGTTTGTGTTAAATTTCAGCAGTTACATGCACATCAATAGGCATGGAGCAGGAAGAGAAAGTGTTACAAACTGAGGAAAATTATATATTCTAAAAGAGATTAATTAAACCTCAGATAACACAGATGATTCAGGTTCTTGTACTTCCTGGCCTCACTGAAGTTGCCCAATAAGTGCAGCCTTAGAGTGGCCATCCTCCTCTATCCACTAAATCTTGAGCTGATGACTTTGTTTTGTGCACTAACATCCTCCAGCTCTGTTAACAAAGAGTTCCTGGCACTTCTGAAACCCCTGGAATGTGGCTGCAGCACAAATAATAAACACAAGAGCTTGTGCCTTCAATGACAGAGACTCAGCAGCACAGGCAGGAAAGGGACAGATGATAATAATAAGTATAATATTAACTGCATTAGGCCAGCAGGGTCAACAGCTCATCTTGCTGCAGTCTGAAAGGAGTTCTTTTAATTCCAGTAATTGGCCCCAGCCAGCAGCAGGAATTGATGTGCTGCCACTTTTATCTGTTTGCTGCTCAGCTGCAGCAGTGCTGCCCGATGAACACAAATTTCCTGCAGCAGTCAATGCAGGCCATTGCTTTGCTCCCATTATTGATCAGTTGTGGTGCTCAGACAAAGCCCCAGCTTATTGATGATGAGTGCTCTGGAGGTACCACAGCATCCAGGCAGCCAGGGAACAGCTAATTGTTATTTTACTGCTGATCATTATTATGATTCTTTTGCTTAATGACCAACATTTATACGATGCTGATCATGCAGTTACCCTACAGCACTCTGCAACCTTCACAAAAGGTTTTACAAATTATGTTTCTGAGCCTAAAAGCATTATTATGACTCGGCCACTCTGTGTAATGGGGAAAAGAATTATCAGGATTACCCTTAATAAGTGTTGTAACAAAACATTTTGTCTGTCTAAATACTCAGAATATCCAGTGGGACCTGCAGCTGTGCTGGGTGTGCAGAGACTGATCACGGGTCTCAGATTTACCAGCACAAGGACTGAAAATCTACAAAGTCACCCAGAAAGGGCTGGTGCAGGTCACAGGAGCTCACACGTGTGGGTCACAGCCACCCCAAAAATGACATGGTCACCATCTCAAGAGGCTCCTTCTCACTCCCAGGTTTTTAGGGAGGATGAAGCTCCTGACACACATTCAGTAACTTTGTTAAATGGGGTGGACATAACACAGAATTATGCCTTGGTGTGAGTGCTGGAGCTCCATGTCAGAGATAATGTTGTGATTGATATTTTAGATCATATCCCAGCTCCTCTGCAGAAAGGATTGGACAAAGAGGGTTCGGTCCCTGAGGTGACTGAGTGTCCTCACAGCCCCAGCCCTGCCATCACAGGTGTGTTCTCAGGTACCTGCATCTCCCACTGGGATCCACATTTTACCTCCTGTTCCAGACCCACACTGGCTCTTACCTCACTTTTCTACTGCTCAGCCCTGAAGGGGGAAAAAAACCCCAACCCCACATGAGTTTAAAAGCTTTTAAATTTAAGGCATTGCTTCATGAAATGCAGAGCAATAAATAGGGCCAGGAGCTGGACTCCATGGTCCTTGTGGGTCACTTCCAACTCGGGATATTCTGTGACTTTCTAAATAAGCACATTTAGCTCTATCTTTTTTGATAAAATCCCCAGAGCTGTAATACCCAAGGGAGAAAAAACATGATGCATAATCCTGTGCCATAAGAGAATAAGGAAACAGCGTGCCTTCAAATTTGGGAATCTTCACTGGGCAGGGCTTTGGCTGCCTTAATAGAGAGAGTCTCCAGTTCAGAGTCCTGGGTTAGGCAGTGCCATTAATAATCTGAATATTTGTGTGTTTGGCAGCCTTTGTCCCACACACAGGGCACAGGGAGGCAGCAGCAGCCTGGTGGAGAATCCTGCCTTCCCCACAAGATCAGGACACCTCTAAATGTCTTTTCTTCCTGCTGCTTGAACTTCCCATCCGTGTGCTGAGGTGGAAGGAATTAATTACAGAGATTTCAGCAGAGCTGAGAGCTCTTCACAGGAAAGCACCATAATATCAGGTGTAAATAAAACAATCCAGGAGCCTTGGACCCACTCCAGGAGCGAGACTTGTCTCCTTTCTTTATGGATACTCAGCTGCCCCCATTCCCAAAAAAATATTTGAGGAAATTAGTTTTTCCACCTGATTCTTTGGCCAATTTCCCATAGCAGAGATAAGAGCCGCAGTGTGTGCATTTACAGATTACTGCACTCTGTTCTCCTTGTCCTTGGAAAAAGGAAAAATGTCCTTGTTTCCTCAGGAGCATTTCACCCTAAACAGCTGGAGAACTTTTTTAACAAACATAAAGATAAATTAAATTAGGAAGTTGTGCTCAGCAAGGAGAAGTGCAGCTGTCTAGATCCAAGCCACACATCAGATGATAAAACTTTTTAATTTTACTTGTTAAACTTCTTCCCATTGACTTCTCTAGGAAAAAAAAATAAACAAATAAATCATCTAGTGTGGCTTTGGTAATTTTGTTGGATTTAAGAAAAACAAGAAAACAAAAGTAGCAACTGGCAAAGAATTCTGCCCTGAACCCTGCCACTTAAAGGAAGTAAGATATTTATAATTTGGAGAGGAAATAATAGGTTTGTAATTTTCCATGCCATTTTCTAAGGTGTTTTGTTTAAAATGGTGAGGAAAGAGAGAAGATTTTCACCAAGTTTAAAAGTATTGATTTCTATGCTTTGAAGATGGGTCTGACCTGGAAGAAAACCTGAACTGATTCCTCCAGTGATTCTGTATAAACCTGCAACTATTCCCACATAACAAAGGGAGTTATTTCCAAGTTTGGTATTTTCAGGGATTGGTGTCCACATCTTAATTTTGAAGCTGGCTTCATCCTGGATCTGTTGCCTGGCCCAAAAATTACACAGTGCCACATCCACAGTGGCAGCAGCTTTAGCTGTGGCTGCCCCTGGATCCCTGGCAGTGCCCAAGGCCAGGCTGGACACTGGGGCTGGGAGCAGCCTGGGACAGTGGAAGTGTCCCTGCCATGGCAGGGGGTGGCACTGGATGGGATTTAACATCCCTTCCATTCCAAATCATTCTATGATTCTATAATTTCAACTTTACAATGAATTTCAGAAAGGTTTGGAAGAATCTGGCACGTGCAAGTCCAAAAAGCAGGGCAAAATCCCAAATTCTTATGCATTCTGCAGGAGAGATGGGAGATTGGAAAGGAAAAGGTAACTTAAAACCTTTCCTTCATGTTTAGCTGTGGTTTATACGTTGTTTTCCACATAATTGGATGCAGATTAAAAAGCAAAATGTGTTAGAAGCACTCACACCAATCAGTTGGGTAAATAAAGGTAACTAAATTACATGTATTTTTGCTAATTACTACCCTAACTACATGGGGATTTGTCAGCAATCCTGTTCTTTATTCAGATAAAGGCAAGTACATTCCAAACAGCAGTGCCTGTATTTCTGCATTTCAGTCACATAAAACGTGGTTTGAACATGGCTGTTTTATAGATGAAAAGCTTAATTCATAAATAAAATTAAATGGTTTGGATGTTAGAGGCTGTGCTCAGTGTTGCAGTTCTTTATAAATGAGCTGTGACTACAGTGGCTGTTAACAGGTTTTATATCAAAATGTTTTGGGCCTTTTTTCCTGTCCTTTTCCAGAGGAATTACAGAATGCTTTGGGTTGGAAGGAACCTTAAAGATCATCGAGTCTCAATCCCCTTGCCATGGGCAGGGACACCTTCCACTAGAAGGGAAGATATTTTATAATTGCCTTCAGTTTCCCAATTTTCATTCTTTATGTACCACATCTCAGCTCACATAAGCTGCAACAGCTCTGATTTTAGAGGCTGAACTAGAATAATTTTTGCTACCAGGAACTTTGGCCAGTTGCTTTGTTTTGGGGGGGAAACACGAAATTCCTCAGTGCTGCCCACGCGTTTTCCATAGAATCAGAGAATTTTGGGGGTTGGAAGGGACCTTACAGTCCCAAATCCTTGTCATGGGACACCTTCCACTGCCCCAGGTTGCTCCAAACCCCGTCCAACCTGGCCTTGGACACTTCCAAGGATGGGGCAGCCACAGATTCCTGGGAAATTATTTGGTAATTAATTATTTGCTTTTGCAAATTTGGTAATTAATTCTTTGCTTTTGCGTTGATTATTTGCAGTGGGAGCCCTCCCCAGCAGCAGGCAGGGAGTGTCACAGCAGCTGGCAAAACAGGGAAGAGTTGCTCCAAGGACTGGGTTAGTTGTGGAATTTGGGAATTTGCCCCAAGTCCCTCGTGGAATTGGAGTCTTATGAAAAACTGGACGTGAAACAATCTTTGTCGTTCCACTTGTCTGATAGACTGGGCAGGTGATGGACAGTTTTCTCCTCAGAAGAATCTGATGGCCGACAAAGTGATGGGCGTGCTGCTAAGGGACACCAGGATCACGGCAGGTTAATGGAGCACAGCCAGCTCACTGCAGCAGCAAGGTTCTTCATCACGTTTTAGGCAGATGAATCACAACTCTCTTCACACACTGCCTTTACAGGGTTTAGTTTTGCAAGTGGAAACACTTAAAAATGATTACAAGTTTCATGTGGCTAATCTTTCAATATTCCTGCAAATCATCCCCAAAACTTTCCCCTTGGTTTTCAACTGAGCTGATTGAAAGCTTGCACTTTTGCTCACGCAATCACCACCTTTAAGTTCCCCCTCAAAACAACCCCCAGCACCAGGGAATCTTTTGTCAAGTCCATCTCAGTGCTACTACAACAAAAATGTGCCCTGATAGTATGAAAAACTTCCATCAAAAGCAGGGGAAGCAACCCAAAGAGCTGGGAGAAGCTGTGGAACAACCTCAGGACAGGAGAAACTGGGCCATGGGGTTATGGCCTACCTCTGTTTGCATGGATTAAAATCAAGTCACATTTGCTAACTTCATTGAAAAGAAACAATTATTTATTAAAGATCTGCTTCTGTCCTTCAGGCTGCTCAGTTTAACCTTGACTAAAAACTTTTATACACAAGTTCTTAGAATCGTTAAGGTTGGGAAAAATCTCCAGGATCATCAAGGCCAGCCTTGGACCCCAAACCCCCACAAGCACTAAACCATATCACAAAATGTTGCATCTCCTCAGTTTTTGAACTCTTCCAGGGATGGTTCCTGGTTCCTGGAGCTTCCACTTCCACCATTTCCCTAGGCACCCTGTTGCAGTGCTTGACCACCCTTTCTGTGAATAAATTTTCCTGATTTCCAGCTAAGATGCACAGCTTTTCCTTCAGAAATGATCTCAGCATGTGCTTCAAAGTGATCTAAACAGGAGCTTTGTGCTGTTCCAAGGCTCCATTCAGGTGGAACTGTGATAAATATCCAAACAGAACAGAACTCCCTGGATTTATTAATTGAAATTAGGATGAAGCAGTTTATGGCACTCCAAACCAACAATTTCAGGAAGCACTCACAATAAAGTCAGGCAGTTACAGCCATATAAAGCAGTCAGTGATTAAAGATTTAACATGTTGTCCTGGACTCACAATACAGCCATTCTGGAAACCAGGAATGTGCCTGTGGGATTTATAATTCCTTCCAGAAAGCATGCTCATTTACTTGGAAGCAATAAAGCCCATTTGATGGTGATATCATTTCAAAGAATGTACTGAAGCTTATTAAGAGCAGCAGATTTTATTTTTTCAGTTGAATCAATTGTAAATCTAATGAGAAATAATGAAAAGATTTTGGGTTGGTTTCTTCAACAAAACCTAACAAGAACCACTATGAATTTACCTGGAATTTGCCAAAGTATCTTTGGAGTGTGCTTTATGAATCAATGTGCCGATAAAACAACAATGGTTGTAGGAGATGGCTTCAAGGCCAGCTTGGACAGGATGGGCTTTAAGGTCCTTCCAACCCAAACCATCCTGGGATTCTACAATTCCATAAGATAAACAATAAAAAATCCCTTAATCCACAGTGTAGAACCATTCCTGGTAACATCACTGAGACTTTCTATTTTCTATTAGCTGTTTGCTTTTGTCTGAAATCATTTAGAAATCTTGGAGGTAAAAAATCTGAGCCTTAATTTTAGCATAAAGTACATCAAACATTCGAATGCAGCTCTGCATGGGAGTTGAATTCCTTCCACGTATTACAACAAGCTGGATTCTGTCACCTCTATTCAAAGTAATCATCTGAGCCTAATCTTCCAAGGAATCCTGGCACTAGAAATGCAAAAAGGACTTTCAAAGGAGCTCCCTGAGTAACTCATTCTAGCATCAGTGCTTTTATTTAAGTAATAAAACTTAAATAATTAAAGATACACAGGCAACCACATATGCAAATAAATGTCATTGCAGGGCTCTAGACAGGTGTCATGCACCAGAGCTCCTTTGAAATTTCCAGCTGACAGCTCTTTATGTTCAGCTCGATGATTATTTTGAAAATGTAGCTCTTAGGTGTTTTCATGGACTGCTCTGAGAAATAAAGATAATCCCTGACTGTTGTAAAAATTAATACATTTAAAGACTGAGCCATGCTCAGACAGCAGAGTAAAGGTGTGTTCTGAAAAGATCAGAAACAAGACATCAGAATTGAATACTTTACCGTGTTAGGGTTTATGTATTTCTAGGAAATTAAGAATTTATACATCCCAGGCTTCAGAAAACTGGGAAGAACTGGAAGTTTCTTCTGAATGGGAAGAGAATAGTTTCATTTCTCTGCCAAATCTGGCATGTTGCTATGTAAAATATTTAAATCTAAATAAGAATTTATGTTTTTAATAGAATGGATTTCAATCAGGCCCTTTCTTCTCCTAATATCAGTAAAATCATTATTTTTGGCCACTTGTGTCCTTCCTCCACTACACTGCTGACACAGCCCCAGCTGCTTTGCTCCCTCGTATTTTCCAAGTGAGCCAGTAAAGACTTTTCCAAGTTGTCCCGTTGGCCACAAGAGCATGAACTGAAGACGCCAAAGTCTTTGGAACAAGGGCAAACCAGTAGCCCACCTTGGATCCCCCCCAGATCTCCCCCAGACCTTGCTTTGAGAGAGCAAGTGAGAGATCAGGGATAACAGAAATGATGGTTATGAAGGACTAATCCCTCTGGGCGTTTGCCTTCCCCAAGCTTAAATCCCCCTCTGCCTCCCCCTGCAGCCTCAAATCACCGAGGGCTGGCTCCTGTAAATAATTATTGCAGGGTGGAAGAGGCAAATCCTTCATTACCTTTTGGGAGGAACTCATCTGGTGACCTTGAAGGGGTTACACAACCTCGTTTTGCAATCCAGGGTGAATCCAGGACCAGGCTCAGAGCCATCTGCTGCAATTCATCTCGGCCTTCCCTGCCAGAGTGATTGCAGTGCATGTTGCAAATAGATTAGTTTGCCTGGGAGCAATCTATTTTTGGGTCCCAACTTGTAATCCCAAATTACAAACCCTCTGTTGTTGGAGGGGAGTGGAAATGGCCAGGGCAGGCAGCTCCAGTGTGACATTAAGGTCACCCTGGTCCCAGATTTTTACACGGTGAGGGATGTCCCAAGCTTTTGAGAAATGATCCATGGGAAGGAGTGAAGGGCAAACTCAAGCGCTCTGCATGTTTGCTGCAGAGCAGGAGTGGTGGATAGGAATTATCAGGATTTATCAGGTCTCTCTGGAGCTTCTGCATCTCAAAACCTCGTGTGAACGGGCTGGGATCCCCCACCCTTCCTGCCAAAGTCCCAGCTGCCATCAAATCCCAGGAGGATCTCAAAGTCTCAAAAGCCTGACCACCTTTCCAGTGAAGAATGGTTTTTTCCTAGATCAGATATTGGGAAAGATTTTCTCACTGAAAGGGTGGTCAGGCACTGGAACAGGGAAGTGCTGGAGTCACCATCCCTGAATGTGGCACTTGGGGACACAGTTTAGGGGTGAGCATGGTGGTGTTGGGTTCATGGTTGGACTCAATGATCTTCGAGGTCTTTTTCCAACTTTAATGGTTCTGTGATTCCATGAAAATGCTCTGAAAATAAAGCATCTTGTCCTAACCAGAGTGCAGCAATGTGTGAATGTGATCACTGCCAAAACAAAACACCTGAACATTCTGAATAGGGGAAATTCAATCCAATCACAGGATGTGTCTGTTACTGGAATTTTCATTTATTCTGGCATTCTCAAGCACTAAGAATAGTCAAATCTGAGCTATTATCTCCATTTTGCTGCTATTTTAATTTGGGGTGTTTTGTGCTGCAGTGAATACTGAGACATCACAATATTTTTAGACTCTGCAAAATAACATCACTCTGAGGCAATGGCATAAACATTTGCATTTGGAAAATAGGACAGGTGCAGCTAAAGCATCAGCTGCAGGCAGAAAAAATTGTGGCATCAATACCTGGAGAATTACTTTAAAGTATTTTGCTAGACCTGGCTCGTTGTAACTTTTCCTTGTTGAGTAGTCCCATAAAAGTCCTTTTCCAAGGTACTGTGCTCAATCCAAACCTTACTGAGGGTAAATCCTGTGCTTTAAACTAAATTCAGAAATCTCCTCTGATAATTTTGCCAAAATATACCCCAGTATTCATGGTGGAAAGGCCCCCCTGCCCCACCAGAAGGATGTGAGGAGCTGCCAGTCAAGTGCCACTACTCAGCTCTCTCTACAACTCCGCTTAAAACCCAAAAAGAACGAGACAACAAACAGCTGGAGCTTTGCAGCTTTTTGGTTTTGTTTTTTTTTTCCCTCTGGTTTGCTTGACCTTTTCATAGCTGGCTGAACATCACGAGGAAACTCCACACGGGATCGGGCATGAGGGTCCAGCTGATGGAAGATCCGTGGCCTGCAGCCTTTCCCCCCGGGATGCATTCTTTGCTGTCAATGCACTTTACTCTACCCTATTCATTATAAACACTTCCCTGAAGTCCCCAGGTTTTAAATACCATGTGTTTTCACTTCAAAACCCAGAATAAATCTCAATTTATTCTGAGTATGGAGCTTTTAGGCTCCAATTTTTTGCCCTGAGTGAATAAATCAATTTCTATTTAAGCTGTAGTGTCTTTCTCTTGCTGTTTGAAGCTGCAAGAATAGTTACACTTATTCTACACAGAAAAAAATCACCTCATTGGGTACTTTATAGACTTTGGTGCCAACTGAGTCACTAATTTACTCTGTCAAATCAAGTTAATCTTGTCTCAAAATTCACTCTGCTATGGTCAACGGATCAGAGATGAACTGCAAGGAATTCATTGAAAGGCCATGCTCAGATTAAACAGCATATTACAGAAAAACACTTGAAGAAATTAATGGAATTACTTTGGCTACAGGGAAAGATTCCCATTCAGAATTTACTTTCAGAGAAAGGCCTGGAATTTTTCAGCTTTACTACACAAACATCCCAAATTTAGAAACCTTCAGTCATGTAGTTCAGTTTTAATTATAAAATGGAACTGAGACATCATAGTACAAATGATCCAAAAGTTATCCTGCCTTAATTGTACAGAAATCAAGATACTGTTTGGAAATGCCAGAATTAGCTAAGCCAAAGCTAAATACTTTGCACAAATCCTCTCCTCCAAGCACTCGACTGGGCCACTTTGGATGCAGCACAGCAATTTCTATTCCAAACAGCTCTGGTGCTCTCTGATTGTTTTCTCTTTAGCTCAGTAAAAGGTACCAGAACAAACAGAGGAGGTAAAGGAGAGCAGCAAGGCGGGCTCTGAATCATCCACTGATGCAAACAACATTTTGGCATTATTTTAACACACTGTCCCTAAGCTTAACCTCTTCAAATTCCGGCAAGAACTTCAAAAAAAAAAGAGAAAAAAATGCAGTTTTCTAGGTCCTGGGTTATCTAATTAAAAAGTTTGCTCCTTCCTTTTTGAGGGATGAGGCAGAAACCCAACAGGCACGATTAAAACTTGACCCACCCTGGTGAGCCCACGCTGTCACACAGCAGAGCTGGCAGGGTGCAGATATTAAAATGGCAAAGCAAGGCTGGGCACAACAGCCTTCATGTTCCTTTTATTAAAATGGCAAAGCAAGGCTGGGCACAACACCCTTCATGTTCCTTTTATTAGCAACATTTAATGGCCTCGCCACTTTTTGCCATGAATTAGAGGCGCTCATGTCTGACACTTAAGAAATTAGCACGACACAAATCATCTGTAAAAAGACTTTTTAACACGGTGACAACTGATTTCAGCTTGCAAGGGAGAAAATTAGTCTTTTGTGAGCAGCCCTGAGAGCACTGAGCGAGAACCATCCTTTTACAAGGGAGCTGGGAATTTAGCAGGAGCACTCAACCCTCCGCAGAATCAGAGCTTTAATTTTTTATTCTGCAAAAGGAACTGGGAAGAATTTGCTTGAGGAGAATTTATAGAGATGTACTTTATACACCCAGTCCATAATACAGATGAATAGCTCTAGATGTTTACGGTATATTTAAGTACACTCATGGGACCCATCCCAACTTGATTCTGTAATATCAATTTTGTTATATATTTGCTGTGGGGAAGATGTTAATAGGCTGTTAAAACAGTCACCAGGAAAAAAAAAATTGAATCAGCCTCATAAATCCTAAAGCATCTGATTTCAGTTTTATGTTTATTTCTTTCACTAGGATATCGAAAAGAAGAGTTAGATTCCCAGTAAATCTTTTATAGGTTACACTGGTTTATAGTCTTAAAATGATGGCACTCGGTAGTTAATTTTGCTGCTTGAAAAAGAAAAAGGCAACATTATCCCTGTATCACATCTTCAGCTTAACTGCACATTCTGCACCCACTGCTCTTTAAGGAATCATAACTTAACGCCAGGATTTTCATTCCCCTCCCTCTTTCAGGTTTCCTTGAGGAAAACACTTGATGGTTATGGAGCAGGTTATTATTTAGAAGAGGAGATCAGGCCTGAGGGTGGATTACCCTGCCCAGCTCAGCAGCAGCATCATTTTTACCATGGTCACAGGGACAAGACAGCCCTGGTACAGCAGAACCACAGGAAACCAAACCTGGCACAAACCAGGCAACAAGAACCTGCTCCATCCTTCCCCTCTGAAGTCTCCAAACCTCCCCAAAATCCCTCAAAAATTCCCCCAAACCCTCTCAGGCCCCACGAAAACCCCTCACATTTTGGGCCTGCCCTAAATTCAGGGTGTTTCCCCCAAATTCAGGGTGTTTCCCCCAAATTCAGGGTGTTTTTCCCTCCTCCAAACCCCCCTGTGCAAGGCAAACACAACAGAACCAGCAGCACCAGGCCTGCTGTGACAAGGCTCGTGGCACATGCTGAAGCCAGGGGTGACTGGGAGAAAAGCCCACCCAATTCCCAGTTTCAGTAGCCACCTCAGGAAAACTGAGTTTTGTCCACTTGCATGAGGTTGAAAGCTTGGCTTTTAGCTCAGGGGTTTGGCTGGGGATGAAGGAAGATGAGGGAAATGCTGGAAGTGCGCGTTGCAGGTTAACATGCTTGCAAAATAAATGACAGAGAAGGCTTTTGGCCATGCTATGTTTCTTTTTTTAAATTATTTCAGGTTTTTTTTTTTTTTTTGCAGCAATACTTACAGATAACACCAGACACCACCTGCATGGCACATTTTAAATCACAGGTTTAGCAATGGAAGCATCCCTTGAGGTGAGACCTCCATCCCTCCAGATTTAATCTGCCATTCTCCCCTTTCTCTGCACACTCCTCTAGGAAATCTGATGGATTTAATTTCTTAGTTTTGAGACCACACCATGCAATGCAAACTCAAGTGAATTTTGCAGAGGATGGCCTCCTGCCCCTCTGCTCCCTATGGCAGACACATGACAATAAAAGGAAGAAACCAAAGCAATTCCACAGCTAAGTGCCAATAAAACTGACTGGATCTGGAGTCAGTATTGAATAAGAGATAAGTGCTGCTGAAGGAGAAGGAAATTTGCAGACACACTCCTTGTGGCCCAGTCCCTGCTGAGGTACCAGCTCCCTGTTGGTGGAGAGGAACTGCCACTTTCCAAGGGGAAAAAAACCTCTCCAACAGCTTCCTTCCCTGCTCCAAAAACATCTCAGAGCACATTTAATAAGACTTTTTGGTTTCTGAGCTTATTGAAGGAATTGGTCTGCAAGAAGGTAACTCCAGGTAAAGAGGGTAAATATCTAAAGGTGAACTTGCCTTGCCTTTATTTCCTTCCAACACAGAGCTCTGAGAAGCTGCATTTTCTCCATTTCTCTGCACAGGCTCTTCCTCTTCTGCCTCATCCCAAAGCAGCATCTCCAGTTCTTTGGCCAAAAGGATGCTGAGGGCACTGCTGCATTTTCTACATATTTTAGTTCATTCTGCCTTGCACTCAGCTCTGTCTGTAGCTGTCAAGGGATAACAAATTCCAATTATGGTGCGGGCTCACTCCCATTTTGAGACACAATTTAGCTGGCTGCTTTGGGGGGTTTTCTTTCCCAGCCTTTCAGCAGCCCTGTTTCCTTTCCCAGTCCCACAGGAAGGTTGTACCACCACCTCAGTGCCTCGAGGAATGCCTGGCTGCTCTGTGTGCAAGATCCTGGGCTGGGCACTTGTGTTTTGCAAGTGCTTGCTCTCTTGGGAGGCTCCACTCCAAAGAAATTATTGTTTTTTTGGGATAACCTTCTCTCCTGAACACCAAACTGCTTGGCTACCACTCTAAAGAGAGAGATAAATATTTTTGGACAAGTTCATTCCTGGAACAGATGTTCTATTCCTACTTCTCTCATTTTGCATCAGGGGTAATACTGAGTTAATTCCAAGACAAGGAAACAGTCTCCCCAAATTCAGGCTGTTCCTTGTCTCCTATCATAGGAAAACCCCCCATTTGGTTGAAATCCATGTTTATTTCTGGGGAAAGCGACAACAACTTCAGAGCCATCAAGGCCCTCATGCAATATTCATTATTAGTAAGTATTCAGGTCAGCAGTGACAGCAGAAAACACCACCTCCTTTGAAGCTCCAAACTTCAGTCCCCCAAACCAATATAAAAATCTCATTTAGCAGTGTTCGGCTGTGTGATGAGTTGGGGGGACTTGTCTAAGCATGATTTATGAATTCCATTGTGCTTTTATGAACTACCTATACTCTTATATCTTGTGACTCTCTCTACCCTCTTATGACTCCCTTTTATTGTATTGGGCCTCATGGTTCTTATGCTAAGGACACCAGAGAATGGTTTTGGTACATCAGCTCTTAAATAATTGATAGTTAAGGACTACAAGTTGCTGAATAGACCTGTCTGGGTAGAACAAACGACCTATGGCACTCAAAAAAACCAGTTTTCTTCAATTTCCTTGCAGAGCCCTGGGATTTGAAAGGTTGTGCTTTAGCCAGGAGCAAAACAAACATGAGATATTAGCGAGGGTTCTAAAAAACCTGAGTCTGAGTCACTCACTGAAGGGACTGGGAAGCAAGTCCACTCAGCAAAGAGAGTTTTTAGTGCTCAGCTCTGGTTGCTAACTCAGAGCAAAGCTGTGCTTCATCCATAGCAGCTCCAGCTGAACTGTCCCACATCAGGTTCATCAGCAAAGTCAGAAGAGAAAAAGTGTTTGTAGAGCAAAGCCAGAGCAGCAAAACCCCCACAATAATTAGAAACTCAATCTGACCACCTGCAACCAAGAGTGTATTTCTGTTCATCTTTCATTTCCAAACTTGTCAGAGGTGCAGTCAAAGCAAAGCCAAAATGTCCAGCCACTACAGCTGACAGAGGGTAAAGGGCTTTAAAAACTGCTGGAGTGTGGTTCTGCTGGACTGGCTGGCTGAGAGGACTTTCATGCTTAAATAAACAAATAATATTTCCTTGCTGACAATTTATACAGGATTTTATGTTCCTAACAAGATTTCCAAGCCCTGCAGTCAGCTCCTGGAAGAGGCTGAGCTGACAGTACAAAGGCAGAGCAGCAGCAGCAGCAAAGAGAGCATAAATGATAAAACAGAGCTTGAAGCAGTGGATGGGTTTGGCACAAGCATCTCCTCCGTGAGGAAACGTTCTTCTGTGTAAACTTAGCCAAGAGCCTTTTCATTTCAGCAAAATGGGCCCGTCTCTAACATCTCTGTTTTCTCCTCTCTAAAGTGATCGTTTTGCCTCTCAAAACAACAACAAAAAAATCTCTTCTTAGAGTTTAACTGGTTCCACAAACATAATTTTGTTTTGTAAACGGGAGGATTTGAAAGAAAATTAGGACTCCTGAGGTTTGGGATCCACACTGGGGTTTTGTGGAAGCCTTGCAGACACAAGAGAGACCCAAGGATGTGATCCCAAGAAAAATATTCTCAGTGGAGGAACTCCCTCTGATCTCAGCTCCACACAGAGAGCAGAAAGGGTTTTTCTGACTGCCAAGAAACAAAACTGTGCTTGGTCAGAGAACAGAGCAGTTGAGCTCTTGAAATGGATACACCTGTCTCCCAGGGAAACATGTTCCCACTGCAGAGAAGCTGGATTCCTCGCTGCCACGTTGGAGAATCTTGGAATCACAGAAGCCCAGAATGGTTTGGGTTGGAAGAAACCTTAAAGTGCCACCCCTGCCAGGGCAGGGACACCTTCCACTGTCCCAGGCTGCTCCAAGCCCTGTCCAGCCTGGCCTTGGGCACTGCCAGGGATGGAGCAGCCACAGCTTCTCTGCTGGAAGTGTTGCAGTAGGACAAAATTTATCCACTTTCACAGACTTCTTACCCCGTTCTGTCTGAACATTGCAAATATTCCAAGAAAAAGCCGAAACAAGCAGGCCTGGGCCTTGTTATCTCAGCTGATAACGTGAGCTAACTAAAATATTTGAAATCCATAATTCTGGGAGGGCTTCTGAGATCTGCTGCAGCATTCCCGTGGGAAGGCTGTAGGCAAGACAGAATTCTGTTTGGATTTATAATTGTGTCTTGTGTAACAGATAAACAGAGAAAGGTCCACCCAAAAAATAAACCCTATTTTCTTCTAAGAGCATCTTAACAACTAAATCAGTCAGCACTTTGTGAGGAAAACAGCTAAGAGCTGTTATTTAAATAATCTCAAAAGTAGAAGCTTTGGAGTGGGTTAAAACCCAAAAGATTATAAAAAATTAAGTTCTCTCAAGACAAGAATCTAAAATGATTCCTGCAAACACCTTTTAGATCATTTTACAAGTTCCACAAACAGGATTAATTTAGGATGTTTATTTTTAACAGTTCCTTTGTGTAGCAAAATTCAGATGATGAAGTGGTGGAAAACTAAATATGAATAGCAAATAACGATTGGGAAAGGACATAAAGATGCATTTAATAGTGAGGGAACATTTAAAAATAGTAAGTTAACAGAGACATCTGCACAAAACTCTGTGCAGGGTGACATCAGCTGCCACTAGAAAGGCTGAGATAATCTGGAGTTATTTATACTCCATAAAATGATTGCTATTTGGAGACAATTTTAGGAGAAATAGATGCCAGTGTTAGTTTACAGTGACTTTGTTTTGGTTGTGTCAGATAACTCCTGCAGATATAACAACGTCTGCTAGAAACATTCCTGTTCCTGTGCTCTTGCTGAATACCTGAGCTGTGACTTAGGGGGCAAATGGGATCTGTCAGAACTAAAAAATAGCTCTTCCTAAGAGAAGCAGGAATAGCTGAATATAATAATGAACTACTGAAGAATTTGATCATCCTGTTTCAGCGTCATTGGGATATGATTGACTCAGGGACTCCTACAGAATTCACAACAGAGAACTCACATCCAGGTAGAGCTGTGGGTGAGTTTAGCACTTATTTACCCCACGGGGTGATTTTACTACCAAGTTCCAACAGCAGCTAGCCCAGCAGAGTAGGTTTCCCCTTTTAACTAAGATCCCACGATAGCAATTAGTAAATAACCCATCCTTTCACACCCAAACGTGAGCAGAGACACCGAGGTCACGGCGGAGATCTCTGCTGCTCCTCTCAATTTGAGCAATTATTAAAGCAAGCACAGGCAGGGATGTTCTGGCCTCTGGAAAGTGAATGGAGTTTTGATCCTGGCTTCCAGCTCGCTGCAGGTCTCTGTGTACAGAGCTCTTTGCCTGGCAGCACAAAGGGAAGCAAACAGTGCCCGGCTCTGCACTGCAAATGAGAACAATTCTGGCTGCCCAGCTGAGCTTTTCTGCAGCCTGAGAATGCAGACTCGGCCCTAATGAGAGCAGGGATGGCCACGGACAGAATATCTCCTGTTCATCACGCCCCACACGGGATCTGGCTGGAGTTTTTGTGGGGTTTTTGTGGCTGTAACTCGTGCCCAGCGGGCTGGCTCCGTTCGGGAGTCACGGAGCTGACAATCAATTTCCTGCTGGGATTTGGGTTGAGAGCTGAGTCTGAAAAGGAAAGCACTAATATATTACAAGTACGTCCTAAATCTGGTCAGAAGGGCTGACAGATCACATTAAAACATGTGCCCTTAAGCTCTGGGTGACATGGCAAGTGACTTGTGATACATGAGACCACTATTGACCTTTGAATTGGACAATTCATAACAGAAAAAAAACAGGCTTTTTTTTGCCTGGCACATGAGCTAAACCAAAGGGGGAAAACTCCATGCTGACATCGTAAGGCAAGTTGTGTGTAAAGCTAAAAGTTCAGATTAATAGCAGGGAAGCCACACACAAAATAAAAACAACTTCTATCTTTCTTTTGTTGTTTGAGATTTTAATTTCTGTGTATCCCGTACAGATGAACTGATCCTGGTGCTGGAACAATTTTCATGCTTAAACACACTGCAGCTCCCACTGAGTTTCCAGGCCTCACAGAATATACCTGTCAATGCCACAGGATTTTTCTTAAAGAATGGTCAATGCTGGTTTGAAGGAATCCTCCAAAAGAAAGCATTATCTGTGACATATAAATTTTGTTTACTACAATGAATATTTAGTGTTAATTAAAGAAAGAAGAGTCAGGAATGAATTCCTGAAAAGTTCTTATCCTTGATAAGGATAAGAAGGTGATGAACTTCTTCCTGGTGAACTTTTTAGTGCTGAATTTGATGATCTTAAAGTCCTTTTCCAGCCATATCAATTCTATGGTTCCAGTCCCTCACAGCTCTTTTGGGGGAATACTGCACAGAAAAAGCAAACACAATATTCACCACAACAAGCAATTTTATGGATCTCCTCATTCTTTCCATTTATAATGCACCAAGGGCTGGGTTTTAATTCACATTTCTCCCCTAACTGAGGCAAACCAGCTGCCTGGAAGTCTGCCTTGGATGAGGGCACAGCTCTCTGGCCATGGGAGGAAGCTGGTGGCCTGACCACCTCCTCCAGGGGCCCAGCTGACCATCACCAGCCCTGTTCATCTCTCCTCTTCCTGGAGAAGAGAGGAGCCAGACCAGAGGACAGACAGATGGCACATTCACCGTGGCCCAGAGCTGCAATTCCAACACTGGGAGCAGGAGAAGAGACATGGAGCATGTCCAGAGACATTCCAAGAGGCATCAGCAGGACCAGCAGCATCAGCTGACAAGTGGCCTTTGAATTAATCACTTTACAAAACATAATTGGGGTCATGTTATGAGTCCAAGCAAACAGAGAGGCGTTCACTGAGAAATGCTTTAGGACAAAGAGTTCAATTGTAGCTTATTTGGAACCTCAGAACACCAAACACTGGGCAATCATCTCTGATCACATTGCACTGCCCAAAACCAGAATCCAAGTGATTAGTGATGCTGGAATTGCTTCTGTCTCAGTTCTCATTGATGTGAAGTGGGAACAGCAGCACTGAGCTCCATCAGTGAAAGCCTAATAAGGCATTATCAGAACCAAGTGGCTGATTCTGGGTATGTTTGAAGGCTGTGCACACTGATCCTGCTCAGTCCCATTTCCAGCAGCAGCAAACTGGGGCAAATCCACTGAAATCAGGGAAGCCACAATAATTCTGCCCAGCTGAGCCCATGGCCTGTATTCTCAGAAAACACTGCTTAGAGACCAGAGTCAGAGAAGTTCATCACACTTTGTTCCAGGGGGAAGCTCTGCTCCTGTCAAACCCTGTCTGCAGTGTTCTTACAGACCATTCTGAATTTTCTGTCTCAGTTTTCCTGTTTTTTAAAACACAGTTTGTGAGCCTCTTGCAGATTTTTTTCTGCCTGCAGAGCCAGAAAAAGAAAAGGATTGCAGCGAGACTTCTCTCAGATTGGTCTTCCCTGGATTTAAAAGCCTTCAGGAAACATTTGAGGAAATCCAGAAAGATTGAAGAGTACAGATGTACCTCCCAGGATGCGAGGACTAATGCATGTAATAACTGTATTTCTTTAAAATTACATTCTCAGGCAGAGTTAAAGGCATAGATGTAACTAAGGGATTGGACTCAGGCCAACTTGTAATGGCTCTGCTGTTTATCTTTTTGGTTTTTTTTCTTTATCCCCCTCAGCAGAAAGAGCAGAACAAGCATTTTACTAAGAGATTTAAGGTTTGCTTTCACTCCCTCTCTTACTCAGCCCTCCTGCCCCAAACATTGCTGGGTCACACAAATCAAAGCCTGAATTGCCTGAATCACAGCAGAACCAGAAAACCCACTGCTCCAGCTATTTTTACTTTCTCTGTCTGCTGGAAGAAAGGGAAGATAGATAAGATAAAGTGTTCATCAATATTTTAGTATTAATAGATCAGAGTAGAAAGAGTAAAAAATTGCAGGTTATTCAGAGTGCAATTTAGCAGTGGCCACTCTGTCACCAAGGTGACTGAGATTTGTCTTATACAGAAGTTATTTTCTTAACATTTTTATCAAGAGACAATGAAGCAGATCCTGAAAAGAGTGGGGATTTGGGTTTTTTTCACTGTTTTTCATATAAGCACAAAACCCACATTTTTGCTGCTTATCTACCTCTGCTGTGCTTACCCATACTCATAACTGTGGGATTAAAGGCTGCCCTAAAACCCCTTTTCAGTCCTGATTAAACCCATAAGGAGCAAAATTTCTCCTTAGATGGCTCATCCAAAAAATGAAATACCTCCACAGAGCTCAGAAGAAAGTTTGAAACTCTGTTATGGATTTTTTAAACTGCTCAAGGATGACAGCACTCTCTCCTGGAGAACACTGTCCTGAGAGACAACCCTCATGCAAAGCACATTTTACATCCTATGGAAAGGGAAAATCTCTCACTTAGCATGTGGAGCAGGGTGGGAAAACAGCTGTGTGTCTTTCTTGCCTCTGGATTTTATCTACTTCTAGTTTTCAGGGCTTTTCCAGCCAGCAACCTGCCATACCAACCTTTAGAACACTAATTTACATGGTATTTTAGATATCTATTTCAGGTGCATGCCTAAAAAGCCTCAAATGCCAAGCACAGAAGTGATTCAGTGCTACTTTTCCTACTGTTCTCATCCCAGTCTCCACGAGGACAGTGCAGCAGCAGCCCCTGGCTAAGAGGACAGATTTTTTTTCTCCTACTCTCTTTATCCATGTGATTCCAGCTTCTTTCCCAGTGCCTGCCCCGGAGTGGAATTCTGCTTTTTGAAATCCACACTGCAGAAAGCAAAATCTAGCCTCTTCCCATCACCTCCCAAAGTCATTTTCAAGGTCAGCCACAGGAAAGGCAGGTGAAATATGTGGAAACCATCACCTGCAAAGCCCTTTTTTCAGGTGCTCTCCCCCACTCTGGACATTTGCTCAGCCTGTGCTGTGGCACTGGACACTCACAGCACAACTCCTGACTAGAAAATTGGTCAAAGAATTCAGATTTATGCAGTGCAATAATAACCAGCTTCACAGCAAGAACTTGCATGGAGCAAATAAAGATGAAAATCCTGCCAAAATCCCTGGCAAACAAAACAACCCCATAATAGAATCCTGCTTGTAAAAATGCTTCAGGGTGCCCGTGTTCCAGAGCTGGGAGCATAATAAATGAAGGAGTGGATGCCTAGGACAAAACCCTGTGGGATACCTGAGCCAACCCAACAGGTGGAGAAATTGAAAACAAATTGATAGCCTTGGGAGAGGAAATATTAGAACCAAGCAATTATAGTGCCAGGCTGTCTGGGATGAAAGGCAGGCAGAGCCAGCAATGATTTGCACCGATGCAGCACCAGGAGTGGAGTGTGTCAGGTGATATCCCAGAGCTTTTCACAGCCATGGAGCAGCAGAGCTCGCAACAGCTGAAGGTAAAGAGGGAAAAAAAAAACAACCGGCGTCAAAATCCACACCCTAACAGCAAAACCTGAAAGTAGGAGAGAGTGGGTTTGTCATGTGGGGCACAGAGGAGGCAGCTGATTTGGGTGTCAGCCTCCAAGCTCTGAGGAACCCATAAACCCAGTTGTTTCCACAGCAGCCTGGAAATCCAGCCTTGCCCAGTGGCTCTGCTCTCCACCACGAAGCAGTGAAGCAAAGGAAGGAGATCCCTGGGCACACAGGCTGCCCCTTCTCCCTGTCCTCATTATTTCACCTCTGCCAGCCTGCATGGCTATCCCAGCTCTACTCCTGGCTCAGTGCAGCAGGAAGGGATAGAAACCACTCATTTTAATTTTTATTCCGTATTTCCTGATGCAAACAGGCACTTGAGCCACTCTGCCTGCCCCTGAAAGCTATGCCTGATGGATAGATTCTGCAGAATGAACCAATGATAGCTTCAAATTGTGCCCTTTGCTTGAATACACCTTTCCTGGGACAAATCTATAATTAACTGCAGCCCCAGCCCCACTGCCAGCTCCGTGCTGTTCTCTCTCAGTGGTATGTGCATCACTAAGGTTCAGAAAATGCCACACTCCACAACTGCCTGCTCAAGGGTCTATTATATCAGAGAAAAGTGAGCCCATGACAAATTTTCCACAAGTTTTTCATTTTTCCCCGTGCCTGGGTGTGGAATAGAGGGGGTGTCACCTCAGCTCTGAGCTCCTGGCACAACCCATCCCTTGGAGGGAAGGGTGGCCTTGTGGTAGGAATGGGAGGAAATGGGGTAGGAATGCTCCAGTTCAAGGCACAGAGAATCACTCAAGTGGGAAAAGAACTCCCAGATCATCAAGTCCAACCCCCAACCTGAGGAGTCAGGAGCTTGGCACAAGGAACACAAAGTTTCCCCAGGAAAATCTTCCCCACAGATGTATTCTGAGGGCTTTGTATTTTGCAAGCAGCTACCCAATGGAAAATGCCAGAGGAGCTCTCTCTGTAATTACAATTTTACCACTTGAAAAGCTTGGCTGTGTCATAGCAGTGGCTCAATTAAGTTGAAATGCAGGACTGCTCCTGATGGTGCAACGGTTGTGAATAATATCATAAACCATTTGCCAGGCTGCTGGAAACATGCTGATTATGGGCACAAAGTACACTCTGTTTTCCTTCTGAGCACTGAGGCTCGACACATTCCCTCACGTGGGGAATCAGGACAGCTCCTGCCTTTTTTAATACAACTTGATGCCATTTGTGCTCCACATCCAAACAGCTCCACAGGAGTAGGTGCTTTGGGGAGCCTGCCTATTTCCCAGAAAAAAACTCCTCAGGTGGAACTGCCACAGCTTCCCCTGGCTGCTGGGGAAGTCAAGGCACTTTGTGGGACAACAGAGAAGCAAAATGAGGGAGCCAGGAAGCTCCTGGAGTCCTGCTGATTAGGCTGCACTAATTAGAAAGGCTTGAGATTCAAATAATTCTACAAGAAACTTGACTGATGCCTTGTGCAGGCTGCCCTAGAGCAGAGGCTGGGCAGAGTTACAGAATAAAGCAGGGATTTATTCAAAGGATTTCCTCCATGGATCCACCTTGGGCAGCACAAGAGCCCAGCCAGGGCTGCACCCAAGATGAACCAAAATGGTCCCAAAATGGACACCGGGCACGGGCTCTGGCACTTTTATCAGTTCTGCTCCATTTGCACATTGGAGTTCATTGTCCAATTCCAGCTTTAGCCCATCAAGTCCCATCCTTCTTGTTTTTCTCTCTTCAGCCCACGTTGTTTGTGCTCTTGGGCTGAGATTTGGATCATTTGTCCTTGGTCCCCAGCTGGAGAAGGAATTGTTTTGTCTCCCTGCTCTGTGCAGAGAGCTCACCATCCCCTGATATGAAGCTCAGCCCCACACACTAAAGCAGCACAGAACCTGAAAAATATAAAGCTAAAAACCTGAGGCATCAGACTGCAGACAAGATCTGAACAGGAACTGCAAGGATTTCAAGACATTCTCCTCTGCAGCTGCATGCAGGAGAGCAGGCAAGGAGCAGAGAAGCATTTCTGGATAACAATCCAAATGCAAGAGCAGTCACCTCATCTGCTGAGATGGTGAATCAGGGCAAGGGAATGATTTAGAAATCCCTCCTCACATTACAGAGCTCCTGTGGAAGGATCAGATTCACCCTTTGCTGCTCAAGAAGCACAAGCCAAAGACAACAGAAAGAAGGAAGCTTTCATCCACTTGCTTGTCCATGGAAATTGAGATTGCTTCCCTGGCCTCTAAGCAAAAGAGAAAACATCAGTCAGCTGCTTTTGTCAAATATCAGATCCAGAAAAAGAAATCTAAACTATTTTTAGTGGCTCTTTTTCCAGGATGGAGTAGCTACATACCCATAAAAATTAGAGACTTTGACTGAAGAATGTTTCCATCATAAATAAGGATGATTCCCTCATTGTAAAGAGTGTAAAAATAAGCAAATACAGAGACTTTCAGAGTAGGGCTTGAAGAAAATGTTGTCTCTGGCTGATTTCTTGAAGCACACTCATTTTAGCTGCATTATCTGCCATGCTATGTAGCTGTGATGCTCAGCTATTACCTCTGGACTCAGATTCAAAATATTGTGAATTTATATTCAGCATAAAATAACAACAGTTACATGCCCTGTACACCCAATGCCAACATTATTCTTCAACTCAAATCCTCAGCGCTCTGAATCTGGGCTTCACACAAGGACACCTGAAGGTTTTATATTAAATATTTCCTAACTCTAAATGAGAACAGCGAGTGCTGCTCAGTAATGCCCCAAAGCCAGAGTTTGACAGAGATCTGCTTCGTTTTGGAGCCAAATGTTAAGGCAGTGTCAGACAAAGGCGGGCACAGCAGAGGCCCCAGTTCTGACAGCTCAGGGCAGCCTCTGCAAGCAGAGTTTCTGGCAGGCAGGGCCCTGCACAAGATTTGCTGGTGCAGCTCAGTTTGGCATTGGCGTTATCCTTGACAAGATAAATCAGATTAAAATGTGCAAGTAGCCACTGGGTCTGGAGTTTGCTGAGAGTAGGAGAGTTCTGAACATGTTCATTTTGGCCACTCAGCTGGACAAGGGACCCTGGGGGAGCATAAGTCCACATTAAGCTGCTGTAAGGAGATATAAATCTCCTCTGACTGGATGGCCACTGGCTATTAAGTGGCTCCATAATAAATGTTAATCATTCTGGAGCTGATGGAGGATTAAAAGAGTCAGACTTACTTTTGTGTTTGAAGTTGGGGAAGGCTGAGGATGCCCTGACATTGATCTGTGCAGGAGCCAAGTGGGTGCTGGGGTTTGAGGCAGCATTCACTCAGCAGCTCCAAGAAACTGAGATTCCAATGATTCCTAAACCCCTCCTAAAACACATGCCTCAGTTTTCCACATTCCAGCATCATGGGTGACACTTCAGCTCCACTTACAGGTTTCTTTTTCGGATCATTCAGCACTGGAAAGCTCCCTTTAAGGCATGTTATGAGCTTTTTCAGGGACAATAGTGTAGGAGAAATATGAGGTAGGGATGATTTCATGCCCTTCAAACATTAGATTCCATTCATTAGAATCTATTCAGACTGCTTCCTTTTCCTGCCATAAGTATCCCAAAGTTTTATGAAGCAGCAAGTGGATGAGCACTAAAAAAACCCATCCTGCTGCTCTGTTACGTTTATAAAAATATGCAGTTAAGGTGATGTTTTCATTCACTTCATTATTTGCCTTGTTTATGGAATGTAATCTCTCAGCCCCCTCTTTGGGTAGGACTTCATATTTCTGCAGTGACAATCCCCCAAAGTCTGGCACTCCCTAAAATCTCCCTTCCACCTGTGATCAGCAATTCTGCTGCTCTTGGTCACTTGGTTTCTCCATTTCAATTCATGCCAAGCCTCCATGCAGTGTACCCAAAAGGAAGTGGGATGTTAATGTGAGCCATGTATTTATAAGCACTTTGCTTCAGCTTGTAAGTGACAAATACTCCTTGTTTCTAACATTCCCTCGAGCCTTCTGTAGAGTGTGATTTCTTATTTTATATGTAAAAACCTCAGTCTCTGTTCTTCCACAGCTCCCAATGAATCTCTCGATGTTTTACACAGACATGAACATACATAAAATTGCCAGTCCAAAGCTGGAGGCAAAAAAATTAAATGTATTGATAAATGATGCTAACTAGATTTGACATTTGACCAAACTTGTTAAAGCAATCAGAATATCTGATATCATTAAACCTAATAAAGATGAAATATCCAGGATTATAAATTATACCATGCACCCCAAGATTTATCTCCAACATAATGGTACTGAACTAAGCTGCCTTTATCAACTCTAAGCATGCTCCTGTGCCCAAACTAACTGCTACTGCAAACACATTTAAAGGCTAAAAATTAATTAAAATTGCATGAACTCATATTTTTACTAATTCTGGAACGTTGCAGCATTGAAAAACAAAACAGGTTGGGATCATTCAATAATCCAGAGTCTTACTTTTTTTAGTAAGATCCTGTGTCTCAAAAACCCCTGAAAGAAACCCATGAAGAAACAGATTTCTGTTATATAGGACCACATGGATATTTGAAGATATGGAGAATAAGATATATGGAGAATTCCCACTTCCTGCTAAAATTCATGGGGAGTTTGTTTGTTTTATTAGGGGAAAAGGTTTGTCCCAGCTGAACCAGGCAATACGTCAAGGAAAGGGAAAGCAACCCTTCAGTTCTGGTTCAGCATTCCTGGAAATGTCTGCGAGGAACCCAGGGAATAATGAAACGTCTTGCTGGGAAAACTCCTGAGGCAGCAGGCAAAGGTCCCTCAGAACTCAACCATTTGAAGACCAACTTCCCTGTGTGCCTCCCAGAACATTCCATACATCAGTTCCTCGGAAACAGAGATGAACATCCACACCTGGAACAACAGGAGTGGGACTGAGCCATAAAACCTGCCCAGATCCGGATGGGAAGCAGAAGGGCTGAGCTGGGCATGGGGAAGGAGCCACTGGGAGGTACTGGGAGAGTCCCCAGCCCTGGGGACAAACTTCCCAGTGCAGGATGAGCTTGGAGTGGGGAGGTCTGGAGAAGCTGAGTGGGTGGCAAGGACCCACCAAGCAGCAGAGAGGTTTCTGCAGGCCCTGCTCAGCTCTGCTCTCTCTGCACAAGCTCTTAGTTCTGGTTTCTCTCACCCACTATGCAAAATTTCCTATTAGAGAATAAATTTGCAGGGAATCAAGGCCGTTGTTGTACTGGAATCTCTGGGTGGCTGCTGTTTATCCCTTGCAGAAGTGATAATCCTGCCTTTGTCATCGGCACCGTTCTGCCACAACCCAACGCAATGTCACAAATGAAATTATGACAAACATCTGGATCCAATGAATCCCCACAGAACAAAGGCCCTGTTCTCATGCAGATCAGTTCAGTAATAAAAATTAAGAAAAACCCATAAATGCTCTGGAAATACATTGGAATGGATGAGCAGAATTCCCTCTGGATAAAGGGAATTGTCATTGTACGTTCCCATGCCACATCAGCCAGGAGATTTCAAAAGAACAGATCTATTTTCATTGAAAGGTATCCATTTTAAATGAATTTAAGCCTTTTATTTGTGACTGCTGCCAAAAGCTTTGTGCCCTAAGACAGCCATTTCCACTGAGCTTGACCAATTTGCATATAAAACTAATTGGAAAGAAAACATTTGGGGGGTTTTGTTAAAAAATAATAATTGTAATCTTTAAAAATTACCATGGAATAGAAACATTCTGATGAAAATCCAAAATGTGAATATTTTTTTTTTTTTTGTGATTTATACTAAACAGATATCATTAAAATAAACCTTTTTTTTTTTTTTATTTTTAAAAAGGATTAAGAAATGTTTCCTTGGTATTTTCAGGGTCATTATTATGAAAGGGAATGGAAAGAGTTCCAGGGCCTCATCACCCTCACAGGGAAGAATTTCTTCCAAATATCCCATCTAAATCTACCCATCATGTCCCTCGTTAAGGAATGCACATCTCCATGGACTGGATTTTAGTCTGTGCACAGTCTTCCAAAGCTTCCACCAGATCAGAGACAAACACACTACACAGGCCATGAAAACCCAAGGTTTTTTGGGGAGAGGTTTGCACTGAACAACTTGTGGTCAAACAAACCTGAATTTTTCACTTATTGGGATGCTCCCAATGTTTTCTGTGACACGGCTCGAGCTCAGGGGCCTTCCCAGGAGCAGTGGGGATGACAAATGGTCCCAAAGAGGGATCAGTCCAGGCAAAAACCCCTCAGCATCCCCTCCAAGATGTGTCAGTTCCCAGCCTGAACACTCACATGGAACCATTTAGGGTGAAAAACACCTTTAAGATCATCGGGTCCAAGCACTGCCAAGCCCCCCACGTCCCCAAATGTCACATCCCCACATGTGAACACCCAGCTTGGGGTGGTGGAACAATCCAAACCCACGGTTTGTCCAATTCATCCCCAGTAAAAAAGGCTGGGTGTAAAGCAATAATGTGTGCAGGCAGTTTACAAGCTCGTACTCAGCACTTACCAGCCTGCAGGAACATCTGAAGGAGCAGAGCCCTTTCTAATCAGCTCGCCCTGGAATTTGCTCACAACAACGTTCTCTTTTCTCACTTTGACAATTCTCATTAAGGGCTGCCTTCCCTGCACCTCCGTGTGGAAAGGCTGGTGTGAGCTGCATGCTGATCCACACAGGGAGAGCCCACTGCAGGCTGCAGCTCTGAAATTCAGCCCAAATGCTCCTGGAAAGAGAGGGAAGAGCATTTCAAAAACCTCCAAGGAGCAAGGGAAGGAGAAATGGGATACACGAGCTGCAGAGAGCATTAGGATGGACTCGGGAACAAGGGGACAGCACCCAGCAGTTCCCACTTCCATCTGTCTTAAAATTTGCCTTTTCTAGGCAAAACTTTCAGCATGGAAAAAGAAATCTTGAGGTATTTTTTCCTAATACCCACTATTACTAGTAGTAATATTACTATTACTATTACTATTATTACTATTACTATTACTACTATTACTACTATTTTTACTATATTTTGCTATATATATATATACACTACTATTTTTACTACTACTATTATTACTATTACTACTATTACTATTACTACTATTACTATTACTACTATTACTACTATTACTAATACTACTATTACTAAGACTATTACTAATCTCACTAACACTCAGTATGTTAATATCTAATTACCTACCAGCTATTCTCAAAAGATTCCACAAATCCCAAAGGCCCAAATGTCACTTCAGAGGTTAAGTCAGGAAAACCAGGCACACAGCAGCTCATGCTTTATGCTGACTGGGAATTTGGCCACAATTTAAAGTTTTCAGTGAGCAAGTCTGAGTTTTGGGTATTTCTCTGCAGAGAACAGTTATTTGTCAGAACAGAGCCCTGATGAATGAAACCATAAAGGAAGAATAGCAGCTCTGGAAGATAAGGAGATAGTTCAATCAAACATTTCCATTGACTAAACATCTTTTTAATGAATAAGAGCAATTAAGTGTTACTCTGACCTGCTCTGCCTTTTTTTTTTAAGTTACTAATGTATTTTTATTAATAATTTAGTTTTCTTTTTAAATGCACGTGAAATCTGCATTTTCCATTTTAGTGATGAGCAAGGCAGCACGCAGATCTAACAATTCTTGATTTGACAGAAAATACTGTTTTCTCAAGACCAACATACCCACAAACATAGATTATGTTTGGGAAATCCCTCATCAAAACTGTTCCAAGCAACAACACATCTGTTCTTATTTACAGACATAAAAAGATGCAGCTCCCCATCAACAAGCAGAGTCATTAATTCTGATTTACTCTTTGCAGGCTCTAGAAATGTTTTAGAGGCCACCCCCTCCCCATTCACTCAAACTCTCCCCCCCTCATTGTTTCAAAAAACCAACTCTGGATGGAGAAATACCTTGGCCAAAAACTTCTTGCTGATTTTTTCACCTGAATAAGTAAAGATACTGTTTATGCCTTTGAATTCAGTCTGGTTTGCATTTTAAAGTGGGTTTTTTTTGTGTGTACACAATTAATTGAGGGGGTTCAAACCACAGATTATTGGCTCCTTCAATTATGTTACAGCTTTGTGCAACTTGAAAGTGTTCACGGAAGAGCAAAGCAGATTTCACTGCCCAGAGCATTTGCACAGGTTCATCTCCAAGTGCCAAGTGCCAGAAACTCCCTCTGGGTATGAAACATGTGAATGCTTTGTCTTTTTAAACATCTGAGGGAATTTATTTTCATGCTTGGGAGATAATCAGGATATCCCTGGCTCGGAATTTGGATGAGCCATTGCTTGTGAAGAGCTTTATGGTATTTTTAATGATCACCAGTGATCAATGACTGCTCTGCTTCAAGGCACAGCTCCAAGGAACAGCCAAAATCCCCTGTTGCCCATTCCTGACTGGCCCAGCCCAACCACACAGATGGCAGGAGGGGGGAAAAGGTGAAACAGCACAATCAAAAATCAGCAAGGTTGGAAAAGACCTCTAAGAGTACAGAGTCTCACTGATGAGTGGTGAACCTCCAGCACCACCAGGATGTTCACCACTAAACCTTGTCCTCAAGAGGCACAATCAGACACTGAACACTTCCAGGGGTTTAAGAAAAACCCATAAATGCTCTGGAAATACATTGGAATGGATGAGCAGAATTCCCTCTGGATAAAGGGAATTGTCATTGTACGTTCCCATGCCACATCAGCCAGGAGATTTCAAAAGAACAGATCTATTTTCATTGAAAGGTATCCATTTTAAATGAATTTAAGCCTTGTTCTAGAGCTTGGCAACACTTTCCTTGAAGAATTTTTTTGCTGTTATCCAATCTGAACCTCCCTTGGCACAACTTGAGATGGTTTTCCTCTGTCCTGTCACTTGGGAAAAGGCACTGACTGCCACCTCACTCCAACCTCCTGTCAGTGGTCACATACTTGTGACCTTTTTCTCCCACCAGTGACACAAAGAATCCATGGATAGGCAGTTAGAAAGTGTATTAGAGATGCAGACATTGAAAAATCAAAACAAACACAATTAGTGATGGTGACAGAGAAGGTGTCACTGGTATCTGTGTTCCACATGTTGGGAAAAGCAGGACATGGGTGTCTGCCCCATCAACTGGGCACGTGTTTAACTCTGAGTGCCAGCTTTAACCCCAAACCCCTGCACAGCTCCACACCAAGAGGAAGCAAAGAGCTTTACAGTCCCAGTGGGAGGAGAAGCTGGGAGTTTTCAGAGCCTGGAGCCTGCAAAGCAGCTGAAGGAGTGCTCGGATTCCTCAGACAAATCCAGCCTCCCCAGAGCCAGCCCGGCATGGGAGTGCATCAGGTCTACGTGAGACTGACAAGGGAACGACTCAAATGCACTTCAAAGTATGTAAATATCTGGGAGACTGGCAGGTAAGGGGAAAATATTTACCATAAACAGGAGGAGGAAATAAACAGCGTGCCCGGAATGGTACCACAGCTTGCTGAGCTGGAGAGAAGGTGTTTAATAGAGGTGAGACACCTCTGTAGCACTGCTTTGCTCATCTCCTTTAGGTTCTACTGATGCCTTAGGATTTCAGCTTTTCTATTTTCCATCTATTTGTAACCCTGCAGTTCTTTAGTGTGTAACTCCAAACTCCACACACAGTGTGAGCTGCTGCTTCCCCATTTTGGGCAGACACAACAATTCCTCTCCAGGCCTGGAATCAAGGACACCTCACTGCCTCAGGCCTGAGAGATGGAAACAAAAGTGACTTGGGGCAGCAAACTTGGGGTAAATGCCTTCATTACCTGCAGCTGTAATTGGGAGATTCACCCCCAGTATGCAAATGGACCAAACTTATAAAAGTGTGAAACCTGTGACCCGTGGTCCATTTTTGGGTGCAGCCCCTGGGGGGCTTTGTCTGCCCTAAATGTACCTGAAAGCCCTTCAATAAATAAACTGCTTTTCATTCCCTTCATTCTGTCTGGCCTCTGTTTTTAGGCAGCCCCAAAAGGCATCACTACAGAACCCACGGGTTTCACCATCAGGTCACTCCTCCTCGGCACGCCTTTATCCCAGTCCAAGGTCAGGGCATTCCCAGCAAACTCCTCGCTCTGTTTTTCCAAGAAATTTCTGGCTAGGAGCACATCAAGGCTTTTTGAGAGCCCATCCCTTCCTCCCTCCTCTCCCAGGAACAGCCCTCCAGAACAAGAACCTGGCACTGTTGGCACTGGAGCTGCTGGGAAGGCACTTGGGCATTGGGAGGATTCGTGCTTGGTGCCTTCCTGCCATTTGTGGGATGTGCTCCTGATCTCCCCTGCATGCTAATGATGTCTTACATGCAGAAGAGATGGATGGCATTGAGTAAAATATTTTCGGATGATCAAGAGGAAAAATGAGGAGCAGAGATGTAAGGAAAGATCCTTTCACCTGTCTGTGATCAGAAAAATGTTGGTGAATGGTAACAGCAGTTTCTGCACCAATACAGACCCCATGTGACTCTGCAGGGATGGCTCTAATTTCAAGGTTTTCTCATTTGTATGGTAGTGACAATGATGAACAATGTCCCCAGCATATAAAATACAAGAAATAGCACTTAAAGACCAGATTTACCTGATTTCTTACCTCTTACATTCCACCTAACCTTTCTACCTGTATTTCTTGGTCTAATCTGATATGACAAACAATACTGGAAGAAATTTACCATTTTTGTCCCTTTTTTAGGGGAGATATTAAGCTGTAAAATATTGCTGCTGGCCTTTAATAAAAGGTGAAAATGCTGTAAACAGCACTCACTCCACTGCAAGACAGAGGAGAACTTAAACTACCTGGCTCAGCTCTCCTGAAATTAAGAGTTAACTAATCTGACATATTGAGCTATTTAATACATATATCTTTAATATTGAGGTATTAGGCACATAGATATGAAGGAGAAATCCTTCCCTGTGAGGGTGGTGAGGCCCTGGCAGGGTTGGACAGGGCTGGGAGCAGCCTGGGATAGTGGAGGGTGTCCCTGCCCATGGGATGGGATGGGATTTAAGGTTCTTCCAGCCCAAACCACTCTGTGATGATTTTATGAGACAGACGCTGCATCCAAAGCATCTTTTGTCCTGCTGGAAAGCTGGATGCTGTAGGTAGTGAACACTGTAAGCTTTTATGAGAGGATAACTAGGAAACAGCTTTTATTATTCCAATAAATACCATTTGCATTCAGACAGCACTAAATAATGTCCACAAACACATGAAAATAGAGTCACTGGCTGAGAGAGCTTGCAGTGGAAAAGACAAGTTTTATTTACTTTTTAGAAACCTTTTAGTTCCTTAAAGCAGCAAAATATGATTTCATAATTATTACCTTATGCTGTCCTGACATTTACATTACCATACAGTGCTGAAAGCCAGAAAATACCAACTGTTCTGCAGAGGATTTTGTTCTCTGCAGGGTAAAAAATCTATTAACTGCATTCAGACCTGTATATATATTATAAAAAAATAAAAATACACTGGTGGGTTGCAGGATTGGGAGAGCTTGCAGGCTGAGCTCTGTGTGGAGTTGCACAGTATGGATCAATGGATGCTGGTGGATTTGGAAGGGTTAAAGGGGTTTTATGAAATCCCCTATTCCAGGGATAGGTGGCCTGTGCTCAGGAAATGGGCTGAGAAGGGACGGAAAAATGCAACAAAATTTAAGATACATTCCTGTTTTTCTGTATTTCTTAGTGCAAAGGTCTGAGCACTCCTGGAAATGGGTGTAGATCTGTAAAATGACCAGAAATATTGCACTGTTCCTATTACCATCACTTCCTGAAATGTATAAACTCTGCCCATGAAAGAGGATGATGAGGTGGGAATTAGAGACTGGGACTTCAAACCCTTTTATACCCAAGCAAGGTCTCACCTCCAAGGGTCACCCAGAGCTCTGTTTCTGCACAGAGATTTAATCAATCCCCTCCCAAACTCTGCACCTCTCTCAGCATCCACTGCTCACAGCAGTGACATTTAGCAGGGATTGGGAAGGGCTCAGAGCAGCACTCCTTTTCCCAATTCTCACTGGACTGATGAATGGCTCTTGTAAAATGTTAAATCTTCACTTTTCCTGCCCTTCAGAGCCGCAGAATTTCCCAATCTGTTGCATACAAAAAAAACCATTATAACAAAAAAAACTTTATAATGGCTGCTCCAGCAGCTCTGGATGAGGGATTTCTGTATTCTGCTGCCTTGTGCAGGCTGCCCTGCAGCAGGGGCTGGGCAGAGTTCCAGAATAAAGCAGGGATTCATTAAAAGGATTTCCTCCATGGATCCACCTTGGGCAGCACAAGAGCCCAGCCAGGGCTGCACCCAAGATGAACCAAAATGGTCCCAAAATGGACACCGGGCACGGGCTCTGGCACTTTTATCAGTTCTGCTCCATTTGCACATTGGAGTTCATTGTCCAATTCCAGCTTTAGCCCATCAAGTCCCATCCTGCTTGTTTTTCTCTCTTCAGCCCACGTTGTTTGTGCTCTTGGGCTGAGATTTGGATCATTTGTCCTTGGTCCCCAGCTGGAGAAGGAATTGTTTTGTCTCCCTGCTCTGTGCAGAGAGCTCACCATCCCATAATATGAAGCCCAGCCCCACACACTAAAGCAGCACAGAATCTGAAAAATATAAAAGCTGTACCCTGAGGCATCATTTCCACACAATACCCTCAGAGGGAAGGAAGAGCTGGGCCAGGAGCTTGTTCCCTACTGCCCTGACAGGCTGAAGATGCCATTGCCTCCATCCTTGTCCTGCTGTCACCAGGAGGTGCAAGGTTGTACCTCCGTGTCCTCGACACCAAACGTGGCCAGGCAATGTGTGGCAGTTATCTTTAAATTAGGAAATAATTTAAAGCCGCAGTCCTGACACTCCATCGTGCTATGGAGAGGCCAGCACAGCCTCATTATAGATAAAAATCACAAATTAAGGTGTCTCCTCTCATTGACTGAAGAGTTTCCTTCAGAGATAATTCAGAACAGAAATCTCATTTTTGTGCTCTGAATTTGCTGCAGAGGAGCCCTGTCCCCCTTCCCATCACTCTCTGCTCTGGCAGTAATGGGAAATTATCCATGTCATCCACATCGAGCATCTCAGGACATCAGATTTGCTTGTTTCTGGATTAATTATTAGTTGGATGGTCAGAACAGTAAATTTTGATGCTCCACTGTTTCCACAGCACTTCAGTGTGAGAGAAATGGCTTCATTTCTAGTTTAGAGGCAATATAGAACTTTTTGAAAGCAAGGATAAATGTAATTTTCTTAAAATTAAAATCCTTAAGTTTATAGCGAAAATACCACCTCACAGGTAAAATGATTTATGTAATTATAAATACTCATGTACTATTAATGATCTTAATTTGCATGAGTATTAGGTCATTTTTATGTAATTAGCCAAAGCAGAAGGTTTTTTGTCAATTAAACTAATTGTTTTTCACACTAGGTGTAGACTGAATATTGATCTTTTTTATTCAGCTCACTTACATAAGCAAATGAGATCTAATTGCATCCTTACCACATCATTACTCAGTTATTGTAAATTACAGAACATAGATTCTCTCACACAATAACACTTTCTTTGTGCTATTGCTGTTGAAGAGATGCTGCTTAATTTGGGAACTTCAAACTCTGTTTTCCATCTGTCGATTTAGGACAAATTTGCATTGTAGAGTTTGTCTCCTTAGTAGTTAAGATAACGTTCAAGCAGAGTTTTAGAAGGATAAAGGAAATGCCCAAAACAGCACCTGTGCCTTTCAAAAACCAGTCAGAAGAGAGATCAGTCAAGCAATGACAGCTCCCACATACAAAGCATGACAGGACTTTTAGATTTAATAATTAATCTCAATTTTCTAAAGAATTTGTGCTTTTGGCTTAACAAGGGTTCAAAAAACCCACGATTTTCACAGGTTTAGCTGTGAGGTTTTTGTTTTTGTTGATGCTTTTTTTGTTGTTGGTTGGGTTTTTTATGTTTTTGTTTGTTTTTTAATGCCTCTACACTGGGGCAGGGGAGCAAAAATTACTTGTCATGTTTTACCTGTAGCAAATCCCAGACTCTCAACAGCTTTACTGGGTGTTCCACTTCCCACTGGCTGTTTTTATTATGATGGGACAGAGCAATGATCATCTGTGCCTGATCCTCACCTTGTCCCCAGCCCGGAGCACTGAGTGCCACATCCAGACTTTCCTTGGACACCTCCAGGGATGGGGACTCCAAACCTCCCTGGACAGCTCCTTCCAATGCTTTCCATGAAGAAATTCCTCCTGATATCCAAGCTGAGCCTTCCCTGGCACAGCCTGAGCCCCTTGCCAGGACATTTTGCCCTGGAGCACCTGAGCTGCTGTGCTGAGGCTGCAACAGCCCCAGCCAGCCCCCACTGCTCACTCAACCACGGGCTTGATTTCTGCATTCTATCCAAAATGAGGAAGTCTTCAAGAATTTGTTGTTCCAGCAGAACTCTGAATGTTTTGCAAAGAAAATCATAGCAGTGTTTCTGCTGCAAGTCAGGCTGGAAGAAATGCTCCTGAAGAGAAGTCACTGGGAACAACAATGTGTCTTGATGCTGTACAAATTGCTTCCCTTAAAAAATAAGAAATGAACAGTACTTAGGCTTGATGGATTGTTTGTTCTCCTCACTTGTTAAAATTCTCTGGTGCTGAAGCTGAGCCATATGGAGCAGAGCTGTTGGTGTCAGAGCTCAGATGCCAGCTGCCTACATTCTTCTAGCAACTGCATCTGGATTTCTCAGCGCTCCAGATTCAGAATTAAAAGCAAAAATGCTAATTTCCAAAAAGAAAACACTTTTTTCCCCACCAAAAAAAAAAAAAAAGAAAAAAAAGAAAAAAAATCAAGATGCTCCAGTCCATGGAAGTGGAGGCAAAAAGATTCCACACAGTTGTCTGCCTGCTGAGCAGCCTTTACTCATCCCATGGCCAGTACTCCCCCGGTGCAACTGGGAGGTGAAATACATTCACTGTGGCATGGCCAGAGAGGGTTTAGGGGACTGCAGTTATTGCTCAGTGAAGTGGAGCTCCCAGCACTTGCAGAATCAGGGAGAGAAGCTCAGCTGGTGAGCAGGAACTTGTTAAACCACTATAAAACAGTCGTGTTCAATCTTGTACCATGAGCCTACACAACAAGGGGGTGGAAAGGAAAAAAAAAACCCATAAGAACAAACAGTCTACCATCAGCTAAATTTAACCACTTCAGCAGGATCAGAGCTGTGGAAAACACACTTGCCATGAGCACAGGGCATCTGGTGCAGTGAGCGAAACAGCCACTGGCTTTTTAAACGTGTCCCCTAAGAAATGGGAGCATCTGAATTTAGGGTCTTGGTCTGGAGCTGCTGATTCTTAAAAAGTGCAAAGAAAGCTTTCCACAACCCCAAGTAAAACATCCCACTCAATAAGGAACAGGACAGAGGGAATGGTCTAAAGTTGAGCCAGGGGAGGTTTAGATTGGATATTGGGGGAAATTTCTTCATTGCAGGATGGGTCAGGCATTGGAACTGCCCAGGGCAGTGGTGGAGTCACATCCCTGAAGTGTTCCAACAGAGTGTGGATATGGTTCTTAGGGCCATGGTTTAATGGTGATTTAATGGTTGAACTCATCCTTAAAGGTCTTTTCCAACCTTCATGATTCCATGATCTAAAAATTCATTCAGATATTTAAGCCTGTCCTGGAGAAATGTAACACTTCTTTAGCACAGTGAGAGCCACCCTCAAACCCAGCCTGATAAAACAGACTGTCAACAAACAGCAAACATTAACATGGTCCTAAAGCATCTCAGACTTACCAGTTGTGCCATTCTGTTTAATCAGAAGCAGAAATCAAGGTGATAACAGAGTCCCTTATACACAGGGAATTTTTCAGCATTAGGGCCCTGCCTTCTCAAGGCACAAAAGCCACAGTGCAAAGGCCATGGTGCAGAGCAGAAGGCCACATATTAATTTAAAAATATCCATTTATCCAGCAGCTTCAGGTGCACAATAACACATTGAGATTTCACTGAGGGCTGCACTGCCTGGTCAGATACAATTCCCATCAACATAATACCTGTTCTACTCCACAGCAGAAGGAGGAAGAGCCCTTTGTTAACAACACACAAAAGCACTGCAAGTCACAGCCAGCCCCACAGGGCAAAGTTTGGAATCTCCTCTCAAATACTGCACCAAGACAGATTTGGAGACACAAAATATCTGCTTGTGGGGATCAATGGATACTGGGAAAAATAGAATTGATTATCATCTGCTGGGCCATAAGTAGGATTTGCTTCTTGATCTACCCCTCAGATGTCCAGCTTGCAACATATTCTTAATTTACACTCTGCACTGAAGTTTCTAGCTCTGTCCCTGCTTTGAATTTTATTTTTTAAGACTCAAATGTTACTATCCTATAGGTATGGAAACCAACAGCAGCCATTTCACTATAGGCAGCTTGGCCAGCGACAAGATTTTCGGTTCCAGCACATTAATTTCTGTTTATTCATCATTATTTTGCTCCACAAGGTGGTGATTTTGCATATTTGAGAGCCCAGGATGAAAACACATCTCAAGCCCAGCCTGACACTCAGAAGGGATTGCGAGCAGACTGAAATCCTGTTCCTCCTTGCCTTGAGCTATAGTTTCAAATACCTTTCTACATATTCCCAGATTGCTAAGTAGAGAAGTTTCCTTTGAACTCTGCAGCCCTTTGCCTTTTTCTTTATGCAGAAAGAGCAAACTTTGGGTACTGTTTGCTGCTTTGGTTTCAGGCACACTGGAATAATGAACAGAGAGAGGAAGGAGGACTCTGAGTAGCAAAAGCAATATCCAAAAAATAGGTGTAATACACATTTGGGATCATCTCTGAGCAGCTGATATTGGTTACAGAGAATCAGTCTTCATGACTGTTTCTAGAAAATCCTGTGATGTCTCTTTGTACCACTAATAAACAAAAAGGTAAAACCATCACCACTATTCAATTATTGATGCAAATTAGAAATTAAGCAATAATGATTTAAACCAGAATTAAAGCACTCTATCTTTTTATTTCTCATACATTTTAAAGCTGAACATTATGATCTGGAAGCTCCCAAAGCAAGTGAAAACCTCAATCCATACTCCCCCAGCATCTTTATATTTACCTCCACTAGAGTTAACACACTGAAAGGGTACCAATCTCACTAATTTAAAATATTTATTCCCAAAGTATTTTTAACCAGCTGTTGATAAAGTACTGCAACACAGCATATAGGCAAATATGTCAAGAGTAACTTTCTCCTTGAACAATTTCCTTTGCACACACAAAGTCTTCTCTAGCACCAAGAGGAATCCCAGTGCAGTCAATTAACACACAGCTGCTCATGGGTAGAAAGCCCTTTATGAATCAGCTTGCAATTTTCTTTTTGTTCTGTGAACAAAAGCAGAAATGTGAAGGAATGGAGAATGTCAGAGTCTGGAAAACAGCAGGAGCATTCTTGTTTATGCAACAGGTTGAAGTTTCAGCAGGATAGCCTTTCCTGAAGTGTCTTGTTTTAATGATCAGCAAGTGAAACATCAAAGGAATTTCCAATTATCCATTGCTTTTATTAATATAAAAGCAGTACCCTGTTTTGCAGAAAGTTTTGTTAATATCTGACAATACCTAGAAGTTTTTACTGACTGAATACCCAAGTTGATATTCTCCTTGAGGAACCAACACAGTCTTGCTCTTTTGGCTTTTCTGAGCAACCTGTTCTAGTGGGAGGTGTCCCTTCCCACGCTGGGGGACTGCAATGAGATGTTCTTTAAGGTCCTTTTGTCCTGTGCTAGATAATCTTCTAACATGTATTTACACTGGGTGAGGTATTTGCACAAAATCCTCACCATCCCAGCACAAAGCTCCCTCACCACCCCCAAGTCTCTCTATTTCCAGCCACTCTGAGCAGAGCCAGCTAAAAACTCCCCAAGTCCAAGAACTTTGATTTGGGTTGACTTCAAGCCTTGCTGAATTTTGAAAGGCTCTGGTTAATTGAATCCTCATCTACAAAACTCCTTCATACTACAGCAGAATGCTTGGAAAAGAAGCAACTCCTGGCTGACTTCAGAGAATAAATTCACTCTATAATATTCCTGTACTCAACACTCTGAGGAAGTTGCTGGGCATAATTTCATTCCAAACCCCATATCCTGCACTTCCCACAGGTCCATGATGGAACAGAAGGATGATAACACCATCAACAACAATCCATTTGCTACTTTTGGGGAGAATCAGTTGCGTTGCTTAGGGCTGGCACAAAGGTGTTCTAATGTGCACTCCCCAGGAGTGTCCCACATTAAAACCCAGCTCCACAAATTACCTTTCCAAGGGAAAGGCGCTTTGCAGCTCACCTCATGCTCTCAGCCTGATCCAAAGCCTATTTAGAGCACGCTGCTCGCCTTGAGTGATGCTCAGCAGCTTTAGAAACTCTCCAAGTGTCTCCAGCTGGAACCACCAGGAGCTGCTGGCACTCACACTCAGTCCCCTTGATGCCTTGTGCAGGCTGGCCTAGGACAGAGGCTGGGCAGAGTTCCAGAATAAAGCAGGGATTTATTCAAAGGATTTCCTCCATGGATCCACCTTGGGCAGCACAAGAGCCCAGCCAGGGCTGCACCCAAGATGAACCAAAATGGTCCCAAAATGGACACCGGGCACGGGCTCTGGCACTTTTATCAGTTCTGCTCCATTTGCACATTGGAGTTCATTGTCCAATTCCAGCTTTAGCCCATCAAGTCCCATCCTTCTTGTTTTTCTCTCTCCAGCCCACATTGTTTGTGCTCTTGGGCCTGAGATTTGGATCATTTGTCCTTGGTCCCCAGCTGGAGAAGGAATTGTTTTGTCTCCCTGCTCTGTGCAGAGAGCTCACCATCCCCTGATATGAAGCACAGCCCCACACACTAAAGCAGCACAGAATCTGAAAAATATAAAAGCTAAAACCAGAGGCATCGTTTCATCAGGAATGTTTGTCTTTCCTGCTGGGACTCTGTGCCTTGTGCAGCTGCTCCTCCAACCTTCCTGCTCCAAGAAATCCCTCCCAGGGGAACATCCTGACTCTGGGAATCAACTGACTGCCTCTTTTTCCAGTAGTTGTTCAATTTAGGATCTTTGTTCCTGGAAGAGGAAAAATTCCTCTGCTCCTCTTGCTGTCTATAATGTGTGTGTGTTATTACAACACCTTCCCCATATCATTTCTTTATTTTTATATATATTATAAAATCTGGTATCAAATTTAATCCAAATGTTTAGAAGCTCCTTTGGTTTATGGGCAAATTTTCACTCCAGGTGACGGGGAAAAAATTCACCAAGTGACATTTTTTCTTTTTTTTCCAAAGACATATCTTCCATGATTCCCTTCTTTTGCACTTGCTATTACACTTAGGCTTGCATATAGATTAAGAATTAAAAGTGAAATGAACCCAGTAAAAAATTTACCTGCAGATAACAAGCTCAGACAAAAAGAGAGCTTCATTGGCTTTTTTTTTTTTTTGTTCCCCATGTCTTGCTCCTTTTTCAATTTTAAAAAGTGAAATCTCCTGGAATGGTTTTTACAGTCTTTATGACTTCTTTAATGAGTCTTCTGAGTGATAAAAAGTACAATTAAAAACTATAGCTCCCTCAGTTAATTCAGATTTTTGCCTTGTGCCACTAGCACAATCAGCTTTATAATCCAGTTGATGCACCTTTTCTGGGGCTCATAATTAGGTCCCTAAAAGTTCCCTAAGATCTTAATTTCGGGTCCATCTTCTATAAAAGGTTATTTGCAAGAGAGATGTTGGCTTTTCAAGGTAGAAATACTGACAGGGACAACAGTGTTTCAGTGATTAAATGAGCAAAAGTGCTCATGTTGTCAGGTAACGTTCATGGGTGGCTGGAGCTGTGTCAGAGAAGGTTTGGGTTGGATTTTTGGGAAAGGTTCTTCCCCCAGAGGGTGCTGGGCACTGCCCAGGCTCCCCAGGGAATGGGAACACTCCTGAGGCTGCCAGAGCTCCAGGAGGGTTTGGACAGCGCTCCAGGGATGCCCAGGGTGGGATTGCTGGGGGTCTGTGCAGGGCCAGGGGTTGGGATGATCCTTGTGGGTCCCTTCCAAGTCAGGATGTTCTGGGAGTCACACTTCTACCCCGGTCTGGAGGTTACAAGTGTTTCACACCTCACGTGGGGCTTGCAGCCAGACACCTCTGCCCTGCTGGACTGTGCAGTGAAAGGTTATTGGAAAGTTATTGAACAGCTATTCAGTTATTGAGATGTTAAGTCTCCAAAGATATCAAAGCTATTTTAGGACATTATTTGAAGGAAGAGTCCCTGGAGTAGAGCAGCACAGGTCACCTCAGAAACCACAAGGGAGGGAATTCAGGGTAAAACCAGCTGTTCCCCTGATAATGAGACTCCCTCTCTTAAGGGAGGGATGTAAGACAAGGGATGTAAAACTGCTTAGCTTTGTGAAGAGAGTAACCAGAGAGCTGGAGAGTCTGTCCAAGGCCAGATTGGGTGGGATGTTGAGCACCCTGGGATAGTGGAAGATGTCCCTGCCCACGGCAAGGGCTGGAATGAGATGGCCTTGAAGGTCCCTTCCACCCAAACCACTCTGTGATTCCATGAAGGGACCAGGGGAACTCCAAGGGAACTGAAGTGAGTGCCCATCACCCCAGAGCAAAGCCCTGAAGAGGAGCAGAGCCGTGGCCACGCTTGGATGCAGAATTTGCCCTGCCCTCCTCAGATCATGGTGGGACACGATTACACTGCCACAGCTTTGCTGAAGCCCGAGCAAATCATTGCCTTCCTTGGGGAGTTGAGAAGGAATTGAAATCCTGGGGGTGGGCCTTGGAGGGCTCCAAGACCACTGCTTGCCATTAGATGCTGAGTTCCTTAGAATAACAAACACTTGGTTATTTCAGCTTTCCAGGGACTTTTATCTTCCCTCGATGCTGGCACTGTGCCTTCACCGTCTTTCTCATTAGAGCTCCTTTCTTCTGTCCTCACTCCTGACTTTCCTTACACTGTTTGCACTTCTTTATTCTTGTTCCCTATCCATGTATCAAAACTCTTCTGTTGAAGAGCAAATGTCTGAGAGTGAAGGGTTTTGAGCATCAAAAAGCACATTCGATACCCAGAAAGTGCAGCACAAAGGATTAAAAGAACTGAGTGATGCAGTGGAGATTAGAGAGAGCAGAGAATGCTAAAGACACACAAAGAGTGCAGAAAAGCTAAAATCACTTCAAACATTAATATCTTTCTTTGTCCCATATTCTACAAAAAGTGTTCTGTATCTCAAGTTTGAATCTTTTATTCTTTTTTATTTTATTTCAAGCACTTCTCTGATAAGATGAACATCCAAACTTTTTAAAAATTAATGTTGTTATATGGGTATGGGTTAAAATATATATTTCAGAAATATAATACCCTGTGAGGACTTCTGTTAAACCAATAGTTAGTGCCTGAAAAGCACAATCATGGAAGTTTTAGTGCTCAAGACCATTAGAGAAGGAAAAAAGAAAGGGGCAGATATAATCTTGGAAATGTTGAAGAGTACAAAGAAAAATGGTTTGCAATTTTCCCTCTCATTTCTTTGTCAAATAGTAGAGAAAAGAGATTTTACAGGCTACAACCAGCAGTGGATGCTGTGACACAGAAAAGAATATCCATGAGATGTCTCCTTAAGGAAAGGATGAAGGAAATGTTTAGGAAAGGGCTGAGCGGGGGGGTTTGGTTCTTGTTAGTTTGGGTTTCCTTGTTGTATTTTTATTTGTTTGTTTGTAATTTTTGTTTTTTATTTCCTCGATACAGCTGAAGATTTTTGTCACTTCTTGACAAGTTTCACTTAGACATTGTCCATCATCCTGGTTGTGATCTATCATTACATCGACTGTGACCAGGAAGAACCTGATGAAAAGTTCTTCAACCTCAAAAACAACAACAACAAAAAAAACCCCACAAAAACCAAAAACCAGAGCAAAACCAAGTAAAGGGATTAGAATAAAACTTAACTGAGGTTATACAGAATTTTAAGGAACAACAAGAAATTTAAGAACTTCAAGAGAGTTCAACTTCAGTGTCTCCGTTCACTGGAGTTTAAACCGAAGAAGATGGAATGAGGTGCTGGAGCAGACAGGTCCTTCCCAGAGAAGAAGGACACCCTTTGCACTGGATCCAGCTCAGTGCACAACATCAATGTTTTCCTTGGAAAGATATTTCACCTGGGATGAAGGATGAACAAGAACTCCCAAGAACGTCATGTAAATACAGAAAGATTGTTTTTTATTTTTTCGTTGTTTACCTCGAATTTATCTTCTCTGCTTCTAAAAACACAGTGAGGCCATTCCCATTATTTCCCGCCATGGAGCACGGCAAGGAAAATGTAATATTCCAAGCAGAACATGGGCTTCGATTGATTCATCACATCCCTTTGCTTGGGATAAAAGGGACACGTTTGTTCTCACCAAGGGAATGGGAAGGTGCCCGTTCCCCTGGCAACAATCGCTTAAGGACTTTTCCCTCCTTAATCATGCAAATTCTCGGCAATTCGGGACAACCGCAGTAGGAAGGTTCCGCTCTGAGCTTGATCGCTTGAAGAAGAGTTTCCACAGTCACAAGAATTCAGTATTTATGCCCTTAACCCAGCAAGGGTTAACTAAGAACCCAGTCCTGAATTTTGACTCCTTTTATTTTCACAGAAGCATTAAGGTTTGAAGAGAGCTCCGATCACCAAGTCCAGCCTTCCATGAATGCCACTAAACAGCATCATTCTCCTTTTAAATAGCTTTTAAATAGCCTTTAAATAGCTCTTAAATGACAAAAAAACCCCACATTCTGGTCAATGCTTTACCTGAGTTTATAGGACAGTAAACTTCTGAGCTATTTTAAATTCCTAACCCACTTGTCTAATTGTCCCTTATTTCTCCCCTAAATCCAAACAATCTGCTTCGGCAATGGATTGGGGATTGTTTAAAAGGGGTAAAACCCTGCTGAGTCGCTCGTGTGTTTTATTAAATAGTAAAACCCAGAGATACAAAACGTCAGCCCTACACCCAGAATTCAGAAGTTTCAAGACAGATATGAGAGCCTGGAAACTGTAGCTTGTAATTAGAACTAGCAAAGACTCTTTCATCCCATTAAACATCACCTCCATCCTATTTTTCCAATACCATGTGATTATGTACTTCATTAAGGCAATTAGAGCATATTTATGAGCAGTCCCCTGCCTCTCCAAGCACGGCTGCCGACTGGGGGTAGGGGAAAATCTTATTTCCAGCTCTTCCAAAGCTTTTCCCCCTCTTTCTGCGTTTCAAAATATTTTAATTAAATCCCTGGGCACAAGTGGATATGATTTAGAAGGCAATTCAGGTCTTTAGGCCTACACAGATGTCACTTAAAATCATCTTTGAAGGATGACTTCAGAAACAACTAAAGCGCCATTAGAGAGTAAATTGGAGGTGCAGGAGTAACAACCTCGATTATTTTGACAGCATTCAAGTCAAACAGCAGCTACAAGGAATGCCTGCCCATTAATGCTGATCAGCATTCAGCAGAAGAGCTCATTAGAATATCAGTCAAGCTTTTTGAACTTTTTTTCAATGGAAAAGCCTCGATACAATGAAGAATTTGCGAGATGCAGATAAAAACATGAATTTTCATAAAGCACTAAACATGTAGGAAATGAAACTGATTCACAAGGTTAAATATGTCTGCTGAGATCTTTTCACATGTGGCTCTGCTCTATTGAATTATTTGCAAGAGGTGTTTGATGGTTCTTTCAAAACTGGATAGTGCAGCAAGCAGAATCCTGAAGTTAAGATGAAATCAAATATAAAACAAGATAAAATTCTGCTGCTATCAGGTCTCTTTGCAAATTGAAACTTGATTTAGTGGCATGAAGAGGACGGAGTTTTTTCACTGAGTTTTGAGCAAATCTGGATCCAGTTTAGAGCAGGTGACTGCAGGAGGCAGCAGGGCTCAGTCCCTCCTACAAACCCCGCATTGGGGCAGCTCCTGAGAGCTCAGAGATGATTTAGGATTTATTCCGGTGCTGTGACCAAGTCACTGAAACCATATTTTACTAAGAATACCAGAAGAATAAGTTTGAACAGGTATGCAGTTTGTCATACGGTGTTTAAGGACAATGGGTGGCCTTTAAAATTTAAATTGCACAGTTGAGTACAAAAAAAATTCCTTGTTCTAAAACAGAAGATATGGTAGGAAGTGGGAGACTGTGCCGGTGGGACATTTAACGTGCAGCGTCAATGAGCCCTGCACAGCACACAATATTAACACAATATTAACCCACAATATTAACAAGAAAAGTGGTTTTCTTTTGAAATGCATCATCCAGGTTGACTCTGCTGCTCCCTTCCTGCCTCCTGCATGTGACACCCTGTCGACTGCTGGACTTGTCCCCCTGCCTGATGGCACCACCTGCCCCTGCCCTCCGCAGGGTTTTGGCGTGGCTGAGCTCAGCTCTGGGGTAGGTGGGTGAAAAGCTTTGCTGGGTGCTCCGCAGGCTCAGCTCTGCTATAGGAATATCTTATAGTATTGGCTTTTTGCAAACATTAAAATGGATTCTAGATGCACAGTGCTAAAATAACTTTGCTTTTATTTCTGCTATTAACAAAAACTTGGACACAGTAGTAGTGGCAGCTGATATGCTTGTGTTAAAATGCCTGTTTGGTTGGGATAATATCCAAGGGACACATGATGGGGACCCTGGCACTGATGTGACAACTTCACACTCACCATCTGAAGACAATGTGGACCAAGACCCAAGACCTGGAGGTGATGATGAAATGGACTGAAACCACAGCCAAGAAATGCTCGTGCTCTAAAAAGGCAGACCTGAAGAAAGGCCATGTAAAATGGTTCCTGGGATATGTAAACTAGTTTATGGATATGCATAAGGGTCTATGAATATGCAACAGGCTGATGCAATGGAAATGGTATGAAAATGGTGTTTCCCAAACCAGCAGGTGTGCTCTTGGCTGAGTGCCAAGCCACACCTGGCCGTAACCTTTGCTTTCCTGTCTCTGTCTCCTATTGTCCTTTATTAAACTTTTACATTTTAACAAGAAAGTGACCCGTGTTTTTCACAGCTCCATTGCCAACCCTCTCACCCAGAGAGGCTCCACAAGGAGCTCACCATTTCAGAGCAGCAGGGCCCTGTCCTCTCACATCATCATTTCCTCCCACGATCTCAGAGCCCCCGAGCTCCCCTACACACAGGGGTGAAATAAAATCCCTTCTGATCATCCCTGCTTCACAGGCACCGCAGGGAAGGGAACAATAGCTCAGCAGAAAGCAAAATGTGCAAGTTCTCCTGGCAAAATCAACAGCCCTAAAGCAGCACAGCTGCCTTGCCTGCACTGAGCTGAATGCAAACAAATCCCCGAGATTTGCACTGCTTTGGGAGAGCCACATGCACAAAATGAAATTATTTTCAGACTTTTGGGATTCAAAGCGAACTCTCTTTAGCAAGCACCACATTTTTCTTTTTTTTTTCAGTAGATGCTTCCCATAGTCTTTTATGCCTGTGCCAGCTGGGTCAAGTGATATTATCTCTGATTTCTGTGACTACTTAAACAACTTGCTGCGTTCTCCTTAAACATGCAAAGGGTAAAGGCAGTGCAGAATCCGCATAATTGTGGCATTTTGTTGTTGTCAACATGCTGCTGACAAAACTTGGAGTAGATAATGGAAATTTTAGAGATTATATGGAAGGAGGCAGTTCCAGGGAAGGCAGGAATTCAGAGGTAAAGGTAGTCTAAGGCTTCATTACTTCTACAATTCTAATTCCTGCATGCCGTGCCTTTCCAGTTATTGTCACCGGGGTCATTAATCTCGAAGGAAAATAACCAGGATACTGCTTCCTGTGGCTACATTTTCTCTCATTACCTTATAAAACAGAACTGGCAGAGTTTTTAACCCCGAGGGAATTAGAATTGTTACCCAATCGCTTTGAGAGCAGCTGAGGAAAAGCACCCAGGAATAGAAAGCATCCCACAGCCCCAGTTAAACAGCGACCAGTCTACGAGGCCAAACCTGAACCTGAACTCTTACAACAGGCCCCCAAAAGCCCAGCCAGGTTCCTCACGCTCAGCACCGCTGTTCCCAGCAGGGAAACCCTTCCTGGGGCACCTCAAGCCACAAATGCGGGTGGTGAAACCCTTGAGGAGCCCGACCCCACCACCCACCCTCTGTCCCACCCCAAATGGGGCTGAACCTCCTCTCTGCCCTCGGCTGGCAGCCACAGTGAGGCTGTGGGGTTAATCCTGCTTTTCCCCACAGACATCCCGACCTGCACATGGCCACAAACCCCCCTGGTGCAGGGACAGAGGCAGGGCTTTCCCATCACCGTCATTTTCGGCTGGAGCCAAAGGAAAAGGTCAAGGACCCTTCCTCTCTCCACTTGCCACACCGCTTGAGGAAGTTCTGTCTGTAAGACAGCAAGCTGTCCAAGGTTTGGGGCGTTTCTTTCCTGCTCAGAACTAAAATAAAACAATCTCGTTTTTCATTTGTTAACGAAGCCTTGGGGCCATCTGAGGCAGATTCCATGGGCTGCAGGGACGGGAGGTGGTGGCACAAAGGGCTGAGCTGCAGGGAATTGCTAGAAATGCTCAGAACTGGTTCCTGGGGCAGGGCTGGGATGGTGGAGTGGCACAAGCTTCCCAGAGCAGCTGTGGCTGCCCCTGGATCCCTGGAAGTCCCCAAAGCCAGGCTGGACAGGGCTTGGAGCAGCCTGGGACAGTGGAAGGTGTCCCTGCCCATGGTATAGAGTGGCACTGGATGAGCTTTGAAGTCCCTTCCACCCCAAATCGTTCTGTGATTCTATGATTCAGTGATTAGCAATTGAACAGGTTTATGGGGGTGCTGTTAGTTGTGTTTTTACTCCTCTGTTGTTGAAAGTGCTTTGTGGAGAAGAGCAGAAATGTCAGAGGATCAGGCGAGGAAGACACCCAGGATGCTTCAGCTCTCTGGATTGTTTGTGAACTCGAGCCTGGCAGTCTGGGCTGAAAATGACCATTGCTCTGTAGAGTTTCTCAGGTAATCAGAGGAAACAAACTTCTCCCATTCCTTGCTTTTCCCTCAGCAGGAGCAGAGCGTGTGTCTGCTTTTATCAGTCACTCAGCCCACCCGAGGTGACACTTTTGGGGGAGGCTGACACCAGCCTTGTCCCTTCCTTAACAACTTGCATTGCTTTTCCCGTTGAGCTCTTCCCTTTCAGCATCCTCTCCTTTGTTGCGATGTATTTACAAGAGTTAAAGCATAGTATACACCCACCAACCTAGTTCTAAGTTTCTTATCAAAGCCTCAAGAATTCATCAAAACTACTAAAACATAAATTGTACTAAATGGAAAAGAAAAAGCTGAGAAACCAAATACCAAAACCACAAAAACTAGATAGCAAAAGACTGTAAAACACCTAAACTGTAACCAATCATATACTCTGAGAAAATACAAACAAAAACGAGTGAACAAAACAAAAACACCAATAAAGAAATGTGTACTTAATAGTTTGTAAAATCTATAGATATGTGTATAATGTATACAATAAAAAACTTCTACTTAATCATATTAATTAATCATACAAAAGTCCTAAATTTTCCCACAATACTCCTTCATCTGATCTGCCTTCTTAGGCTTTTGTACTCTAACTGTTGTGACAGAGGGAAAAAATACAGGAAAATCGGGGTTTTGGGCTCATTTTAGTGCACGCTCGAGTGTCAGCCTGTTGGCTGAGTGGTCTGTGTTGTTTTATTGAATCTCTGAATTGATTTTGGTCTGCAGCGGAGTTAAACTTCCAGGCAGTCAGCTGAGACAGGCAAGAAAACTTCTTTGGAAGGGAAAAATAAAAGATTTCCCAGAGGGAAGCCCCGGGGGTGGATTGTTGAGGCAGGGTCGGGCACACAGGTGGCCCTGGGGCTCATCTCTGAACCTGGAGCTTCCTGAGAAGGACAGGTCCGGTGATCACCCTCGGTCCCGACGTCACCTTGGGTCAGGATGGATGTGACATGTCCAGTGCAACCCAAAAAGAGAGAAAAAAAACCCAAACAAACTACTTTCTCCCCTAGAGAGAGCATAAAACTACTTTCTCCCCTAGATCTTCACAAAATCTATCAAGAAACAATAAGAACTTTCTCCGCTAGAAAATCTAGAGCAGCTTAACTCTCACTTAAGCAGTAAATTTCCTAAATACCTTAAAACAGAGAATGGCACCAAGATTGCCTGCAAATCAGCTGGCACTTTGTAGAATATCCATTTTTCCAAGAGCTCAGACTATTAATCTGCTGGGTAGTTAGCAGCTTATCTCATTCTTATCTCCAAAACACTCTCCAAACCTGTCTGCAACATTTAACTTCTCTAATCACTGAGGGTTTTAAGGCTGAAATCCGGGCAGAGATAACAGCTGCCAAGTGCCACATCACACCACAATTCAAGGTGAAAGCAGCCTCCTCTGGCAGAGTAGAGGTGGAACAAGGACAGAAAAAAGGGAAAGGGGTGGAGGTGATGAGGCTGCCCCCGGATCCCTGGCAGTGCCCAAGGCCAGGTTGGACACTGGGGCTTGGAGCACCTTGGGACAGTGGAAGGTGTCCCTGCCATGGCAGGGTGGCACTGGATGATTTTCTACCCAAACAATTCTATGATTTTATGGCCAGGGTTAATAACTCACAGCTCCTGTGGCTTAGGCCAGTCAAGACCTCAATTAAGTTTTTAATTGCTACAAGTCCATGGAAATCAGTCTTCATCCTTAATTTGCATTAAAATGGGGGGTTTTGGGTTCCCAGCCCTGTCTGGCCCAAATTGCTCAGCAGTGCTGACAGTGACTGATCAACACTAAACACAAGAACACCTCCTAAGGACGCTGCTCCTCTGAGGCTTCTCAGACTCAAAATAGCATTTTTCCCAGAGTTTCTCAAACCAGATGTTTCAAGGTAAGGCAAGAGTTATTGATTGTGGTCATAAAGTGTCGGTAGCTTTGAAGTGCACCCCTTTTTCCAACAAAATCAGAAGTTCTCTGGCACATGTTCTTAAAATATGGGCCAAAGATGGAGAAGGGGAATAGGGAGGTTTATGTCAGCAAGGCTTCTGGTTGAGTTGTTTGCTTTTCTCTCCCTCTCTGGGTACCCAGAGGACTCTGAAAATTCACGTTTTTCTTACCCAAGATGGAGAATATTCAAGGTTAAATCTCTTCCACCACTAACAAAGCCTGGATTTGAACCTGGCTCCCCTGTAACCTTTTGTTCCTGAGGATTTGGGGAGGACTGACTCTCTTTGACCAGAGGTTCTCCTACAGGAGAATAAATGCCCAGAAAAATAGATGCAGGAAGGGTCCTCTGCCTTCAGAAAGGGCGTTCACACAAGAGAATCTGTGTCTTTCTTTTTTCTTCTTGCTGCCTCTAACAAGGTGAATAAGGGATAACAAAAGTTTAAGTACCTGGAGATCAGCCTCTGATGTTCTCATTTTATTTTCACAATATTCTTTGACTTAAAAAAAAAAGAAGCGAGAAAGTGAATAAAAAGCTGGAAAACTTCAGTTCTTTGTTTTCTGTGTATTAATGGGAGCACCACAGAAGATTTTTTTCATTTTCAAAAAATACAAATTAATGTTCAAATCTTTTATTTCCTTTGTTGGGACAGATGATATGACATTTTGTCAGTTACATACGCAAATAGGTGCAGTGTATTGTTTGAATTCTCGATCATCTGGAGAGGAAATGCTGCTGACATTGAACTTTCAATACTGTCTTATTAAAAACCCACACTTTAGGGTAGCAAAAAAAGATTTTTTTTTTTTCACTTCGTGTACAAGCTGTGCTTTTGTTCCCAGCAGACAAGCCAATAGTGTGTGGGGGAAAAAAGGCAAAAAATAAAATCTTGAGATTTTTCTCTCAGACCAAGGCAGAAAGAATAGAGCTGGCTTAGAAACTTGTATATTAAATTCTGAGGTCTAAAGGCAAACATGCCTTTAACTTCACACTGAGCAGAACGTGCTCTTGCTGCTTTGGCATTTATCACACGTTTGACAGTGAAGGAACTGCTGAATCCCAATTAGGGATGGGAAGACTTCCCAGGGTCCAGGCTTTTTGAAGATTTTGTGCAAACTCTCTGCTTATTCAAACTTTATTAAGAATTTTAGGTAGGACTTTTCCCCTAAAACAGGTCAGAGAACATCTGAAAGTCTAAAAACCTCTTGGTACCAGAGCACCAAAGGTTAGAGCCAGCTCTTCTATTTCCCTGAACATTTCTCTTGTCCTCTAATCATAAACCTGTAATTCGACACAGAGATAAGAGAGGCTGGAAAAACTGAAGCTAAAGGTCAGATTGAGCAGATGAAATGTCTGCTAGAAAGGTGGAATCGGATTCCTCCTGGTGGGGCTGGATGTAGGCAAGGAGCAAACCCCTGAAATCAAGGGAGTGACAGCAGCGACCTGCTGGGAGTGACCACCCCTGGAGGTGTCCAAGGAATTCCTGGGTGTGGCACTCAGGGCTCTGGGCTGGGGACAAGGTGAGGATGGGGCACAGCTGGGACTCCATGGGCTGGGAGGGCTTTTCCAACCTCAGGGGTCCTGTGATCCTTTGAAACTCCAAAGGGGGTGGTCACAACTTGGATTTGATAATCCTGGAGCTCTTTCCATCATTAGTGACCCTTTGAAACTCCAAAGGGGGTGGTCAGAGCTTGGACTGGATGATCCTGGAGCTCTTTCCATCATTAGTGACCCTTTGAAACTCCAAAGGGGGTGGTCAGAGCTTGGACTGGATGATCCTGGAGCTCTTTCCATCATTAGTGACCCTTTGAAACTCCAAAGGGAGTGGTCACAGCTTGGATTTGATAATCCTGGAGCTCTTTTCCAGCCTCAGTGATCCTGTGATCCTTTGAAACTCCAAAGGGGGTGGTCACAGCTTGGATTCAATGATCCTGGAGCTCTTTTCCAGCCTCAGTGATCCTGTGATCCTTTGAAACCCCAAGAGTCTATTGCTGAAACAAGACAAGAGCAGATTTCGGGCTAAAGATGATGACTCAGATTCATTTCACCTGACTTCACTCAATTACATGTTTGGGGCTTAAACTCCTCATGTGTTTCCTCCACAGTGTGAAAGTCTCTTGTTCTGGGTGAAGACATGAATAAAGCCTCCAGAGTGATTTGTTCCACCCTGAGATGATCTGTTCTGTTCCATGCTTCACTCTCTGCTGAACAGGGCAGGGCTCAGACTGTAACTCCCCATCTGAAGAATTCAGCTTTTTACATCCTTCTACAAAGATTCTCCTGGTTTTTCTTTCACCTTCATTGACATAAATCTCGATTAAACCCATTTAAATCCTTGACATAAAACCAATTTCTAAAATTGAGTACATTTTTGTAGTGAATAGATTTTTTTTTCCAAAAGGAAAATACCTCAAAAGGCACCAAATCCAACACAAGACAGCTGAAAATTTTATATCTTGAATATTTAACCACTTTACCTGGGAAAGCAATCCCTCCACAACTCTTAAGAAGGATTTTGAAAACATGCAAATATTGATTAGAGCCGAAAATCAGAATTTCCGTTCAGCAGGGAATTATGAAGTGCTAATTTTTTTAACATCCCAGTACAAACTGCTGAAGCATCAGTATATTTCCACATATGCCACATTTTTTATTAAGAATTTAATTAACAGTTTTAATTAAAAATACCAGTGTTTGGCTGGCTAAATGTGAAATAACTGGGATGATGAGAAATGATACCAATAAATAATTTTAAAACTCAGTAAATCCCTCTCCAAAGCTGCACTGAGGAATGTTTCAATGATCTCTGTAATCAGGCCACTCTTTTCTGATGTTTTATAGAGATTGCTTTGCTCCAGGGTTTTATACAATGTTTTCCACAGAATCCCAGAATGGTCTGGGTTGGATGGGACCTCAACGCCCATCCAGCCTGGGATTGAACACTTCCAGCACAATGAATAGCACTGATTGATAAGATTAAAAAAAAAAAAACAAACTTTAAAAGTACAAATTCACAGAGAAATAATAAATAGAATTTTAGAGGCATTTAGACAATGATAATGGGGAGAATCCAGAAGTGAGTCTGTGCCCATTTCTATAAAACTGGTCACAGAACAGCAGTGATAACACACAGGATTAACCTGCAAATTCCTCTGTACCATGACATCATCTGGTGCATTTCCAGAAATACTTTCCCCAGGAATATTCTTCCTGCACCAGTTTCTCCATGCTTCAAATTCCACATAGTTTCAGCTAAGAAGCTGTTCATGCCTCTGTGAAAAACACACGTTAAAGATGAAAAATCCTAACAAATTTCTCCAGGTGGCTACTATTTGTAAAAAATTAAAACCCACAAAAAAACCTATTTTTCTTATAAAGAAGTCTCCATAACATTAACAAAAAAGACTTCTTTCCCTAAATAAACTAAAATAAACTATTTTAGAAATAGTAAACTAACTAAACATTTTAGGTTTTGTTTCTTTACATTATCAATAAAAAATAAAAAGTTATAAAAAGAAGAAAAGCATTCTAAAGGTTTTATTCTAATTCTCATTACTCTTTCTTTAAATTACTATTAATAAACTTTTCTTTTTATCCTTTTAAAGCTTTAAACCTACTTTACCTTTCTCCTAATCCTATCTCACAAGAAAAAGTAAATGCAACAATAATTCACCAACACTAAACCCACCACACTCATTAATACATTCACCGAAAAAAAATTCTAAATTAAAAAATTCTCTAATTGACAAAGTAAAACTGCAGCTAATACATTCATTAGGCTTGCAGCAAATGGAGAAAGAGCAGTTGTTGCTGCTCTGAGCATCACACTTCCACCTCACCTCCCAGGCTTTAGCTCCAGGCCTGGCCCGGCTGCTAATGTATTCTCACACATTTGGGGTGGCACTTTACTCAATGAAACATCTCCTGCTTCCACCTGTGTGTCCCAACTCACACTTGTCAGTGTCAGGAAAATTCAACCACAAACACCAGAGGTTTATGTCCAAAAAGGAGACAGAGGAGCCCTTTGACTTTATTCCAATAAAGGGAGAGGCCATGGGGCATTCCCCTGGGGTCTCTCCAATTTTTGGAGGACGCAGCCTCCTTTTTATCCCAATTTCCTCCTTTTTATCCCAATTTCCCAGCCCCATTTCCCTTCTCTCTTTCCCCATTGCCTGAGGTACTGGAGAGGCACAGACTGCCCAGAACGCCTGATCCCCCCTAATGTATAAGCCTCCTTTTGAATTTTTAATTTTTATGGAATTTTAGTGGTTTTCCCCATTGTTTCTTTCACCTTTCAATATCCAATTTCATTTCTCAGCAAACCTACAGTTTGTTTGCAAAGGCAAATATCTTTTCCATTCATCAATCAGTAGAATCCTTCCCACTGTTGCTTTTCTCTCTCAGTGCTGGTTTTATCCACCAGCAGACCCACAGCTGGTTTGGAAAGACAAATCCCTCATTCCTTTCATAAGGCTCGTTGTGCTTCAGAGCTGTCAGTCACAGGTGGGGTGGGAATTTTGGAGCAAAGCCTCCACCTGCAGTTACCTGTGGGGGGACTTGGAGCTTATGGGGACAGGAGAAGGGTTTGCTCACAGCCTCTCCTCTGTGCCCAATTCCACCACCTGGATTCACGGATAATTCCTCTGCAAGGAGCTCCTGTCAGCTCAAATTGGATCTTTTGTTGTTGCTATTATGAGGCTGGGTGTAAGTGGATCTTTGAGGTGATGCAGGAGGGTAAAAGACAGGAACTTTCCCTAGGCAGGTGCCTTCCAGGATGGGAAGAAAAGCGTTGTTTGACCTTTAATTCCATTGCTAGACCTGGATGGAGACCAGAGGGATGAAGGGAGGTTAATGGATCTCCAGTGTTGCCAAGTCCTTGAATGCAGGATTCTCTGAAATTGACTTTAAACTGGAAGAGAGTAGGTTTAGATGAGATATTAGGGAGAAAAACCTTCCCTGTGAGGGTGGGCAGCCCTGGCACAGGTGCCCAGAGCAGCTGTGGCTGCCCCTGGATCCCTGGCAGTGCCCAAGGCCAGGCTGGACACTGGGGCTGGGAGCAGCCTGGCACAGTGGCAGGTGTCCCTGCCATGGCAGGGGGGGCACTGGACGAGCTTTAAGTTCCCTCCCAACCTAAACCATTCTGGGATTCTATGAAATCATCAGATGCCTTTCAAATGCTGATTTTGGAATTTCAGTTCTGTGCAGTTCAAGCTCGTTTTCTTCACACACTGAAGTTGTAGTTCGTGGGCTGAGGTTAAAAACCTCCTGGTTTTACACGGCCCCAAGTTGTTCCTGAGTTATCCCCAGCGTATGGAGCAGGAGCTGTGCAGCCCCACAGACAGACTGACAGACAGACTGAGGAGCAGAGCCCGGCACTGTGAGGCACTGACTGAGAATTAATCCATCCCCAGGGTCATTCTCTCCAGTTAATATTTTTGTTATGCCAGGAGAGTGATGAGAGCCGGGTGATCCACACTGGCACACTGCGCTGAAAAGCAAATCCCTGGCTCTCCCCAAAAGGAGCTGCACTGGCTGCATCCTTGGAAACTCTGGCTGTGTTGGTCCTGAGACCACAAGAGAGAAAAATTCCAACTGCAGAGGAGCCAGAAGCCTGCACGGCTTTAATATAGTTTAGAGGAGCTTTAATCAAAATGTGTCCGGATAAAACATTTGAACTTTGATACACAAAAAGATCTTTAACTCACTCTAATTTGCACTGATCTCTACTCTCTCCTAGAGAATAAGTACCTTAAAAGTCCTGTAAATGTCCTGTAAAAACCCTCTTCTCCACAGTGACTAACAAAAGCAGGATGCAATTAATTCTGCTTTGAATAGATTTTGAAGACCCTTCATGATAAAATGAAAGTCCTGGCTTTGAAAGTTCCAGAAAGTTGAAAGTCTTCAGAACTAAATTTAGCAGCATTGCTTTGAGAAAATTATGGAAAGTTACTCTTACTTCTCTTTCAGAAGTAGATTTGTTTTGCTCATGTAAATGAATCCCTCGTGCCCAGTTTCTTGGAAAACTACCTGCTTCCTAAAATAGTTGTTTGCTTTCTTTTCTACAGTGAATAAATAACATGCATCATCAAAGAAAATTGCCTTTTCAATTGAATTAGAAACAGCAAAATGAGGCTCCATAATGATGAATGCCATTAAAACAAAGACTGCTGACGTGCACGGTCAAGGAAAAGTTTCCACAGTAAAAGTCAGCTCCTTTATGGGATATGAGAAGCATTTCCTCTTTTCCTGTCACTCTCACAGTCACTTGTACCCACCTAGAGGAATCGGTTTGTCTCCAAAAATAATCCCTGTGGTTTGAAATTAAAAATTAGTCTGGAATTAAAACCTAATGTGTCAATTGAGTGTTCAATTTCTGGTTAATATTTCAGAGAAAAGCTGTTAAAACACTACTGTGGTAACAAAATGCAGGTTATAGGAAGAAGAATTGTTTCTTATTAGCTGGACTAGAAATTAATAAAATAAGCAATAATTTTGTGTACTTTTCACTACTGTTCAATTTGAATGGAATTTATCAAAGCCAGGTGCAATATTCTCTGGCTTCTGCTTATGTTTATCCACAAGAAAGACACAAGGCTGCAGCACAGCAGGGGTAACAAAAACTCTCTCCAAAGGCAATCTGTAACTTTGGAAGTTTGTGAAGTCTGAAAATGATGTTGGCCATAAATCTCCAGGATCTCTCAGGAGCCAGCAGCACACAAGGTATGTTATGGGAAGTCATTTTGGAAATGTATCTTCATTGATTAGGAGTTTTAAAGAACATGGGAATTCATTATACAAGTAACTCTGAACCTTTAGTAGATAAATCTTCTCAGGACTGAAAATTTATATGGAGACATCCAGGAAACCTAAAGGTGATTAAAGACTGACTAGAAACAATGTAGGGAGCCTTTCTGGAAAATAATTTTGTACTGCTACAAATCATTTGTAGCAGAATGGAGAAGGTGGATTACGAGAAATCCCGAAAAGTCACCGTGCTCTGCACACTGCTCTGAACAGAGAGAACACAGATCAAGCAGCACAATTAGTTCTCTGGTGAGTGCCTGAACTCCTTTGATTCAGCTGATGGTGGAATCCTCCTTGGATTCCTGATGGATCAATAGTTCCAGGCATGCCCAGTATGACTCTGCATCAAACAGCTTCATGCCCTGGGTGCCAGAGAAGGGTTCAAAAAGGGCCAACACACAGGGCTGAGGCTGATGTCTGTAAATATGTAAAGCAACAACAAAGCAAGTTGCAGTTCTGAAGCTTCAATATAAACTTATTTCTATTTACTGAGCCACTGGCAGGGATTTGTTTCAAAGCTTTGCTAGTAAAGGAGAGGGGAGGTTGTACTTCACCAATTTCATATCAAGATTTTTAAAACAGAGCACACTACTGAAAGTTCAAGCAAGAAAAAATCGTGTCCATTGCCCCTTCAGGAGGCAAACTCTGCCTCCACCATGAAGCCATTTGCTGCCATTCAAGGTCTTCAATGTTACAGCCCACAAAAGCTCAGGACAGAAAGTTTAACCCCATTTTTGTATCATTTGTGATTAGAAATTTTCAAGATGATTGATACCGGTGGCCCAGCATCCGAACTCCCTTCAGAAAATCACAGAATCATTAAGGCTAGAAAAGACCCTCAAAATAAGTCCAAACAGCCCCATGGCCACCAAACCAAACCATGAAGTAGCACATTTTCTTGGGGCATTTTAACATTTCCAGGAATGGTGATTCCACCACTTCCCTGTTCCAGTGTTTAACCACACTTCCAGTGAGGATTATTTCCTGATACCCAACCTGAACCTCCCGTGGTGCTGGGGCTGTTTCCCCTTGTCCTGTCTCTTGTCACCTGGGAGAAGAGCCCAGTCCCCACCTGTCCACACCCTCCTTTCAGCGATGAGGTGCTCTCTGAGCCTCCTTTTCTCCAGAGTCTCGTGTGAAAATCTTTTGTTCAAATGTCCTTGGGCTGATGAGGATTTAATTCATTCCATTTCCATTATTACATGGTTTTCAGACTGGAACTGTCAGAGTTTAACCAGCTCGGAATGAAGAGCTGAGGTTTGCCTGTACCCACGTGTGTTTATACAAATATATCTGAATTTTTGTATCATCAGTCATGTTATAGATGTTATTCGGTTTAGTTCCCTTTTATTGGAAGAAAAATGACATAAACAAGTGGCTTGTATTGTCTTTACCTGATCAGACAGCTCTCAGCAGCAAGCATCCAACTTTGGAAAAGTCATTTCATCTGTGGTATTTATTTTTTCTGTTTGCATTCAATTAATGGGAGTTTAAGATTTCCTTACTGTTTGGACAGAGCTGAGTAAATCTTGGTCCTGAAAGTCCATTTCAGACAAGCATACATACCAACAAGACATAAATCAGGAGTCAATAGCATCATGCTGCACTTTTTCAAATCCCTCTGAATTCTCTGTCAGAGCACTCAGGTTTCCATCTCAAGTGCCATATTTTTAACTCTCCCTCCTCTTACCTCACATATTGACACCATTCATTTCACCACTTACTAATTAAATCAAATTAGATGAAGGCTTGATATTTGATCAACTTGTGGATTAGCAATAAAATAAGGCTTCAGCTATGACAGCAAGTTGCAAGACAATTTTCCACCTCCAGGTAAGCTCACTTGAGTCAATCATGTTACTCATATGCTTAAAATCAGGTACAGATCCTGTCTTTGCAGAGTTATGACTTGGATTTGCTCACAGGTTCCATGACAATGCTCAGTAAATTAGGAGCAGAACATGCCAATATAAATAGAGACATAAATATCTTTCTTTTTTCAGAAATATATATCATTTTGCCTCTTGTCCTTTTGTTGGTATGATAAGTGAAAGGAATGTTTTAATAATTTACTGTTTGATTAGTGAACTTAAGTTTTTTTCTCACTTGAAATACTGCATCAATTTATAGTCACTGTTATTCTCTCTCCTTTTGCTGAGAAGTTTGCAGCACATGCTGAGAAATAAATACTGTGTGTTGTTAATCCATCCAGCAGCAGATGCCTGATAGAGACTCGCTCCGTAAATCAAAACATGAACAAAAGCAACTCTGAGCACTGCCAAAGACACAATGAGGCAAATATTTCATTTTTCTTTTAGAAACTGAAGACTTTGGGCCAAATCTCAAACTTGCTTAAGTCTCCTGAGCCCACAGGAAACTCCTGTCTGTCTCCTGTGTTTTTGCACTCTTTGTAAAACTCCTGTTCATTGTTCTCCAGTTCAGAGAACCACAGAAAGATGGAATGGTTTGGGTTGGAAATGACCTTGAGGTTCCTCCAGTTCCACTCTGCCATGGGCAGGGACACCTTTTACTAGACCAGAGCTCCATTTGACCTGGTCTTAAAAATAACCAGTTCTTGAGAATTGTGATGTAAATCCCAGTCCCTTTATCATTTTCCTTCCCGCTGAAGCATTAATGCTCAGTGCGAGATATCCAAGGATGTTTTCAGCCTTTACACATGCCAAGGTTCTTCCCCAGAGGGTGCTGGCACTGCCCAGGCTCCCCAGAGAATGGGAACATTCCCAAGGCTGCCAGAGCTCCAGGAGTGTTGGGACACCACTCCCAGGGATGCCCAGGGTGGGATTGTTGTGGGTCTGTGCAGGGCCAGGGTTGGATTTGATGATCCCTTCCCACTCAGGAGATTGTATGATTCTATTTGAACAGCACAGGACACTCAGAACAGCCCCTGGCAGCTCCCTGAGGCACTGATAGCCCAGAACAGTCAGATTTTCCCATTTTTTACAGCTCCAGTTATATGGGAAACAATTACCCTTCACCACCATTTATTTCCTAATAAAATGACACTTTATCTTTTTATCATCTCTTCCTCTGGTCAGCCTTTACTCCACATTGTGTTGATTCCCATTTATTAGAAATACCTTCTTTCACTTGCCACCCCAAAGACAGGCAAGGATTTATGGTACATTCATCACACCTAATAAAAGTAGTACCCAAGCTTATCTCTGTCTACTCATTAAAAATACAGATTGAGAGCTGACTGCAGCCGAGATTTGCTTTTGGTATGAGAGTGGTAGCAAAAAGGAAAGAGACAAGAAAAGGATTTGCTGCACGTGCCAGAGATATCACCCATGTGAATCAGGGCTGGCTGCGACTGCACCTGAGGAAATTGTGTAGCACAGCCTTTGATCCTTTGATTTTGGAGCTTTCCTTTCCTTCAAGGATTCCCACAGAAAGCAAAACAAAACACTCAAACTCGCCAAAGGCCGTTTTCTTTTATTATTCATAAGTGGTAGATATTACCAACCCTGGCTCCATAAACTGGAGGAAGGAGAAAAAAAAAAACTAAAACTTTTCTCAGTCCCATCTGTGTAGTAACATTTTATGAGAGATATATTACACACATTTATCCGGGAGTGAGAAAACGGCGACATAACTTTAAAATCCACTTATCGGCGGGGGGAAAACTGGCATAATAAGCTGCATTTGGGAAGGAGGGAAAAGGGGAGGTTGGGAGGAAATGTGTATAAACATCCCTGTCCAGGGGATACTCGTTCTGCACACTCTCCATCTTAATTCAAGTCATCTCCATCACGTCAGTCCACGAGGGCCAAGGAATGTGTATCCTGCTCTCCCCGCTTTATATCCAGAACAAATCTATTTCACAGAGCTAAATGTTGCTGCTGGTCTGGGAATATTTGTTAAATGGCTATAATGTGATACAGTTAAGTTATTTACTACTTGTGACTGAGGAGAAAATTGAGGTTTGTGAAATGCTACGTTCCGAGAGCAAGAAAAGTGCGTTTATGAAAATAAATAGTTCAGGTCTCCTTTGACATTCTCTGTTTTTTACAGGGTAAAAACAATGCATTAATATGCTTTTAATGTCATCTAGATGGGTAGGAATGCAAAGTTATTCATGTGGGAGGAACTACACATGAAAGCAGAAAACTACGCTTAGTAAAACCCATCATTGCTGTACACTGATTTTTTTCCAAAAGTGCCAGAAAAATTGTGTTGGTGCAGCTTAAACCAAAATGCTGTGCTGATGCAATTTTTATCGAATCAAAAAAATCTCTCTTTAGCATCACCAGTGGTGGGGCTCAAAATCTCAGCAGAATATAAGAATATAAACAAAAGTCAGAGTTTAAATCCCTCAAGCCATGAGGCTTCTCCACTGCCTGGTATTGATTCACAANCAGCTCCAGGTCCCTCCTGTGCTGGGCCAGGGCTGGGGCAGCTCTGCAGGTGGGGTCTCACCTGGGAGGGGCAGAATCCCCCCTTTCCTGCTGGGACCAGCCCAGGGCTCGGGGGGTTCTGAGTCCCAGCAGTTTCTGGCTCTCTAATGAACATTTAGCACCATTTTACCACATCAATTTTCCAATTTAGCAATACTTTTTAGGTCTGATCTACACTCGATGCTTTAGTGACATTATTATGCCAGCAGCAGCAGGGATCAATGCAGCAGCATCACCTTAGGCCTCCCCATACCTATTTATTCATTTTCTAATGACTCCTCATAAAGCCTGTTTCAGTTCACCAATTCAGAATGGGCTGTAGCAGGTTAAACACTCATCTAACAAAATGGTTTAATCTCCATAGTGATTATTGTTGTCTCCAGCAATACTGCCACAGTTACATGGCTTAACCCAGCCAGCTGTTCAGCTGGTTTTATGCAAATGTCAAAAAAAATCAAAAATCACACTTAATCCTATGGCTGTCATGCCACATTGGAAAACAGTGATCTTTTTTCTTCCTTTTTAATGAAAGCTTTAATAATACTGAATATTTATCTTCTTTATTTACTAATTCATGCTTCATCCAGATATTTTAAGCTGCTGAGGTGGAAACAGGGATGTATCATCAAATGCAATCACATTTTCCTCATTTAGGACAGCATTTCTCCTGTTCCCAATAGCTACAATGCTCACAGGAGCATTGCAAGGCCTCAGTAAAATATCAAAGGCCACTTTGGTCTGGATTTTTGGAGGCCCCGGGCTGTGAAACCTGAAGTTATTTATTGTGTCTGGCTAAGCAAGCAGAAAAGTTTATTAAAAGTCTCAGCTGACAGCCAGTGCTGTCACTCTGCAGGGTCACACACGAGTGTGAGGGCCCACAGAGGCGGGTGGGCAAGGAGAAACCACAGCTGGCACGTTTGGAGGCAAAAATCAATACAGAACAGCAGCAGGCTTGGGCTGTGATGCTGCTGAAGTGCAAGAGAGCTAAGCAAGCTTTTAATAGGAGTTACTGGGATTTTTGATAAAGATCTCCCAGGCTGGCTTGCTCTTGTAAAGCCTCACGTGGTGGCCTCACAGCAGCTCACCAAAGCAGGGGAGTGAAGGCAGCAGAGGAGAGAATAAAGCAGGTCAAGTGTTGTGCCTTCCCTAAAACCAGCACTTCAATTAGAGACGACCCCAGCAAAGCTTGTTTTCTTCATCTGACCCTGCAAACAGCAGCCTGCAAGGGTGGGAAGGCTTTGAGAGCCACGGGGACAAAGCTGAAGGGTCATTTTGAGTCTCCTCTGTGGGAAGTGCCAAAGGGGTGATTGAATCCAGTAACTGGCTGAGCTCTGATGAAAAGCAGAGCTTTTGATGAGGAATGTTTGCTGGTGGTTCCCTGAAAAAAGCCTGCACATCCTGCATTGTCCACTGAAAGTCACTGAGAGAAAAATCCAGTTTTATGTCCCCAATATTCACAACCAAACCTTTTTTTATCCCCCACAATTTGATGAGAATTTTAAGGAATATTGCAACATAAAGAGCAACTTGCTGGGTTTTTTTCCTCAACATTGACCACAAGTCAGCACTGTAAGCGACCCATTTCTTATTTTTGGGAGTAATCAACAAGTGAGCTAATCTTGAAGGCTTCTTAGAGCAAGAATCTGTAAAATGAATAATGGAGAATCTTTGCCTTCAGCTTCACCAGTTCACCACATCACCACGGTCCTACATCTCAGACACCTGAGAGTTCAGAGGGTTCAGAGGTAAAAGCACTTTTCCCCTGCAGCTGTGAATATACAGCTGGTCTGATGTACCCCAGAGAGGTTTAAATCAGTGTCACAAACAGGGAGCTGTGTTTGACCAAACCCAATCATAGAAACGCACGAGTTTGGCCGTGAGACCTAAGAAGAAACGTCCCAAAAGCAGGGGGTTTTTGGAGGAGGAAGGTTGCTTCTGTGAGGGAGACAGCTGAAGGAACTCAGATTAAGTGTGTGATGACAAGTAAATCACTGGAACTAAGTTTTGAAAGATGGCCTCTGAGTACGTACCCTGTATTTTACGTGTTCCCAGCTTCACATCTGAGGTCGTATTTCAGAAGAAGAGAGCGGCTGAAGCACACTAAAATTATTCCCACAGCCCTGGGAAATGCTAAATATTCTGAAAAAAAAAATCACTCACAGACCTTCCACCCTGGCAGCTGGAATTAGAGCATGTTTTTGGCATCAGTGTCAAAATCCTGTGCCCCAGTTTCTGCATCTGCACCTGCTGCACCTTTCCCCAGCAAGGTCAGCATTTGTGCTCCCCCAAACCAGCCAGAAAAGTGATGAAAATCAAACAATTTCACACTTGGGCTTCCATTCCAACCTCCACAAGGTCTGGAGCCAGAGATTAGAGTAAGTAGCTGTTAATTTTATGGGCTCTGTCCCTCACATTCCCAGAAGCCCAGCGCAGGCACAGGGGGCTGGGTGCTGACAGTAATGCTGACAGAAACGAGTCCTGCAACTTTGCAGGCTCCCAGGGCTGCTCTGAAGCATTAAATTATTTTAATTTCAGTAATATATAATGTACCACCAGAAGTTTATCATCATGAGAACGCCCGTGACTCCACGTTTTTGTTTCAGCAAGGATGGTGGTTTAAGTCAAACATAACCAGTAATTTGCTGGGCTTTTTTTATGTGAGAGAACGTTGTTAAACCTTGCTTAATACTGACTGACTGAAGAGTATTAGCAGCTGACAGCTGAGGTGCAGGGTTATTAGAATTTGGGTATTTCTAGACTGCAACAGCTCAGGGGTTTATTATAGAACACTGAGAAAAGTTAGGAATGAAGTAGAAGATTGACAGGTTTATTTTTTCTTTTTTTTTTTTTTCTTTTTTAAACTGGGCATTGTGTTAAGAAAAGAATAAAAAAAAAGAAAACCAAGGTTCTGGAAAGGTATGGCTTTTACCTGATTTATTCCCGAATTTACTGCAAGTTTTAGCCTGCTGATGGTACTTTTGCAGGTGACTTTTTCAGCTGTCACACTGTGCTCAGCCACAGGTGCTGGTGGCACTGGGCAGCTCCTGGGGGGTGGGCAGCGGGCTGGGCAGTGGCACAGACCCCGTGTCCCCCAGCCCGTGTCCCAACAGCTGCTGGCACAGAACGACAAATCCTTGAGTCACAGACTCTGTGTCACTAGAGGGTGTCACAGCCATGGGAAGCAGCACAAAGTTCTTACAAACGATGCTCAAACCAAGCTCAATGAACAGCTGAAATATTTTTTTTCTTGCCAAACACCCTTCAGGCCCAGCCGTGGTGATTTTTCCGTGTTCTGGGACCCTCTGCTGGGGCTCCAGTCAGATATTGCAGCTTTTCCTTTTCCACCAGGCAGCACCAGGCACTGAAAGCTGCTGTTGATAATCCTATTAAGGGCTTCTGTGTTTATTACCTGTAATTAAACGTTGCCTTTTACAGTGCAACGTATACAAGACAATAAAAGAGTTAGAAAGTGCTTAAATCCTCTCTTAAACCTCCAGCCTCTGACAAAAGGGAACGCATTTGGGTTTTCCTCCCTTATATATTTCAGTCTCAGGAACATAAGACTCTTAAATGGATTTAACAAAGCCTAACATAAAACCAGGTAGCAAAGCCCTGAGCTCCTGGCCAGACAGCGATTGAAGATGATTTTCTTTCTTGCTTCCTTTGCCTTCACAGGGGACATCAAGATGGATCCAAACAACACAGGCAGGCACCACATCTATCAGAGAGTTCTCAGTATTCATGAGCGTTTGCTTCCCCCGTTCCAGTTTGTGGGTTGCTTATTAGCTTTGCTGACATAAACAAGTGGTGGAGGGGGGGTGTTTTTGCTGTTTGGTTAAGTGAATAGCCTGGGTGGAAAAACAACACCATAATTAAAACAAAACAGGACATGTATGTGTTGTAAACAAAAGGACTGGTGATCTTCTCCACACCAATCTTCACTGAGCTGCCATCTGTTCATTATAACGAGCTTATATTTCTTGAGTGCTCGCCGCTGTTTTAATTTCTGGTTAAGTCTGAACAAAATGAAGGGAAATTAATTTCTGCTCACTCATGAAATTGTTTCCCCATGAGACAGATATTCTTCTGACCCCATTCTGCCTGCCACAGCCACCTTGAGGCTCCCACAAACAATTTGGGTTGGAGGGACATTTTTTTTTTTCCAGTGCCACCCCTGCCATGGCAGGGACACCTTCCCCTGTCCCAGGCTGCTCCCAGCCCCAGTGTCCAACCTGGCCTTGGGCACTGCCAGGGATCCAGGGGCAGCCACAGCTGCTCTGGGCACCCTGTGCCAGGGCCTGCCCACCCTCCCAGGGAAGAATTTTCTCCTAATATCCCTTCTAAACCTTCTCTTTTCCAATAGACTTGTTCTGTTCAGTTAGGAACAGTTACTGCCAAAGGTACCTTTAAAGTGATCTTCAAGGAATTCCCATTTTAATTATGCTGCTATTAGTAAATTCCTGATTTGCAGCCAAGCCTACTGTGCTCTGCTTGTAGCGATGAGCGGCAGTGGCAGAGTGGGGAAGATGAGAAATGTCTTGGTTTGGTGAAGGGCATGTCCTGGTTTCCTTGGGAAGCCCTGATTTCAACCTGTAGAGCTGCAGCCACTGAAAATCCTGCAGTAAAATGAAGGTGGCATTGGTGCTCCTGCTTGAGCCTCACCAAAAGAGTGACAGCCATGAAGAAAGAGCACGCGAAGTGAATGTTGTACAGCAAAAGCATCGACAGCAAAAATCACTCTGCAAGTGCTGTTTGTCTCGTCACACCGAATTTAATTACAGTAAGGATTTAATTAGAATGTTTCTGTTATTCTACTGTCTGTTTTTTCCACCTTTTTTTTTTTTTCTTTTTCCACTTGACTGATTGTTTTGTTGTTGCGCCGATGTTCTCTTTATACTCTGAACCTCAAACAGCTCCATGCCCTGGGGATGACAAATACTTTTGGCTTGATTATTTGTAATGATGGATGCCTGCATGGCAGGCAGGGATGGGGGAGTGATCTCTCCCCGTGCCCTCTCCTGCTCTGCCAGCCAGGTGTCTTGGAGGCAGCTGCCTGGCAGCCTCACCTGCCTGATCCTTGAGCACTGGGATGTGATTAATTAATGGCTTGTTTTCTGGTGGTGACTTGCACCATATATTTTGCACACCACGACGATCTGGCAGGAGAGGAATAACTGTCATTTCAGGAGAGACCCAAGTGCCATCTGTTTTTCCTGGCGCCAGCGTTCCTTGGGAAGTTACAAAGGTGGAGGACCAAGTGTTTTCTCCTCCACTTTTCTCTAAATCGTTGTCAAAGGAAAAATGATAAGTTTTGAAACACTCTGCCGCCTCCTTTCCCTCTCAGGTGCCACACACAGAGGTTACACCTACTTTTCCACAACATGATCTTATGTATTTTCTCCCTGTTGTCTGACAAAATCCATATGTTCCCGGCTCAGACCATCTGTCACTCTCAATTCTTGTGCACAAAAGTTTTTGATGCATTTCTCCCCTGACTGATTTCTTTCTATAATTGCATGGGAGGGGCATTTGACAGAAGGAATTCTCATCCCTCACCACCCCAAAGCAATCTACAGGCACAGGTGACCAAAGGCTCCAGGAATAGAGAGAGCAGAGTTGGGTTTTTCCAAGTTGGCTGTTCTTTTGGGTTTTTTTTTTCCTCCAAGGAATCAAAATACCCCTGGAAAACCAGCACAGCAGAGAAGGAGTTGTTTGCTCTTCCAGGATTAGGAGTTCCCTACCAAAGCCAAGTCCCAGAGTCCCAGAGAATTCAGCAACTCCAGTTATAGCCACAATCATCAGGGTTGGAAAAACCACATTCCTTAGTGGACAAATAATATATATAATTTTAAATTATTTTCTCATTATTTGCTGTAGAAATGGAAGATCAGAGTGTGTTTCAAACAGGAATTAAATCAGACAGGTTTATTTTGCTTTGTACTATGGCTGTTTGGAAATAACTTTTCCATGTTCCCTGTGTTTCCCAGTTTTCCTTTGAAGCAGTCACTCGTGGAATTGAAAAGAACATAATTTTTTTTAATTTTCCAAATACTATTTTTTCATTCAATACCAATAATCAGTTTATTGCTTTTTTAAAAAAGAAATTGTAATATACTTGTTCTTACTTTCGTTAGCTTCAGTCCCTGTGGAAGTAAGAGAAATTCTTGCCTTTGAAAGATGATCCCCACAAAAGAATTAATTCTGTCCCTAAATCTTTGGGTTGGACCTTCTAGCTCTGATTTATGGCAATAAAGAGTCTGTAACACAAACACAGCAGCCAAAAAAGAAACAACACGTGACTAATTAAGAACCACTAAAGATGATGTTAGCAACCTGTCAAAATTTACAGTCCATTAATTTCAGTTATACAGTAGAACTGCGTATTGCCACGCTAATAATAAATGAAATCCTCATAATTAACATTATTTCAGTACAGGGAAACTTTAATACATCATACATGCTTCTATGTCTGGTAAGTTCTGTGCGACATTAACAGTCCAGGGGATAATTTAGCATCTCCCCTCCCAAAAGCAAAGCTGGGAATTGTTGAAAGTAAATTCATGACCTGATTTTGAAACTATCTGAATTATTTATTGGCAATAATGAAAGCAGGAATGAGGGGGGTTGGTTGGTTCTGTACTATCAGGTGAATTTTCTTTAGCTTGTCTCTGTGTTCCAAACTAAAGCTGGCTCAGTCTCTCTGGGTCTGTTTCACTCCTCTTACTCCTAAATTACTCCAATTCCTTTTCATTTTACTGCAGGAGAATGGTGAATCCTCACAATTTTTAAGGATGATCTTGTACTACTACCACCCACAAAATATCCAGATTCTTTGGTGTTTTTAAGAGATGCCTCACCCCATGAGAGCTGTGCTGTCCCTCTCCCCTCGGTTCCACACCCTCAGCTCTCTCCTTTCACCCTCTAACACCAATTTCTGTTGTAACTCTCTAAGTTTCCAGCTCTGCTTCATTTTCTTTTATGTTCGTGTCCACTAAAATGAGGGGGGGAAAGGAATTAACAGCATCACCTTCACTTTAGCTGGGCCCTTTAGCCTTGCAGCTCTTGTTAGAGTTAATGGGATTTTAGTTCCTCTACTGGAGCACCAACAACAGCATTTAAACACATTCATTAGCAGAGACAGAGGTATTTCTTTTGGAAAGGTAAAGCTTTTTTCCTTTACCATTTGCCACATCTGCAGGAGTCCCACAGCAGCGTGGAGGGAAGGTGGGAGGAGGAGAATTAAGGGTAAAAGGGGTTTTGTTGGGGACCCACAACACTGACTGTCCTAAAACAGGCAAACTCCACTTGTCCTCCACAAAGGGTAAAGCAGCTTTCAGCCGAAAAGTTTCTAAACTGCATCCATCAAAGATGTCTGTGGAAAGCAGAGCCTGAGCTTCTGTCCCATTTGCATTCTCTTATCAGGAGTGGCCCAAGAGATGACATTGATTTTGTTGTAGACAAACTAAGGAGTTTTGAGTGGTTAGCAAACAGCAAATTCTGCTGTTTTGTTTCACTCTGCCGTGACACAGAGACACAATGCCTCCACTTGCTGGTTGTCCCAAAGATGGGAGTGATATCCTTGTTGCTGCATGAGAATAAAGATAATGAGATAAAGAGAAGCCAATTTGTGTTTCAAACGCCACCCGGAGGCTCCAGAAAGGTGACCTGCACTGGGTCTGAGACAGAAGGGCCTGGGGCTGATCCTGGGGGATTTACCAGCTGGGGAGAAAATGGTTCGAAAGGGGAGAATCACCATGGTGGGAGACAAAATAAGGAAGGTGTCAGATTTGCTCTCAGACAGTTCTGTTATTTCAAATTTTCCAGTTCCTGGTGCAACTTGGCAATCACAGAATCACGGGGTGATTTAGGTTGGAAAAGCCCCCCAAGACCCTCAAGTGCTGCTGTTCTCCCAGGGCTGCTGTGAAAAATGCACATTATATGATTGGCTCTTTGCAAATATTAGAATGAATACTACATGTGTTATGTTAGAGAGTTATGTTGTATTAATTTTTGTAGTGCTGTACTAATCTTTTAAATGTAGGTTTTTGTAAAGACATAATATTAAAATAGAAACTATGTAATGTAAGATACTTTTTGTAACTAACTCAAAGGATGAATGAGATAACCAAGAAATTCTTCGCCTAAAGAAAACAACACGAAGACACCAGGAAAGAGTTATTGCTTCCTTATCTTTACCTGAGTAAAGAGCCAAGAAACTGATTTATGTGATGAGACGAGGAACAGAAATTAAACAGAAGACACCCTTTGTCTGAGAGGAATGTTTGAATCAGGTATGAAGAAATATGAATATGCAACAGGCTATTGCTTTTAAGGGGTAACCCTTATGAGTGCTTTGTGCTTTTCCTGAGAGAGAAGCACCCAGACATCCCTAATTCTTTGCTTTTATTGTCTCTTTTGTTGTCCTAACCCTAATTATCCCAATTTGTATCACCTTTTTTTTTTTTTATTATTAAACTTTTAAAATTTTAAAAAAGAAGCAAGTGTGAAGCGTTTTTCACAGCTGCCAAGCCCAACAATGACACAAGTTCTCACCCAGTCTCAGAAAGACAATGAACACATCCTGCTCCTGGCGACTCTGATGTTGCCCAGTGTTAAGATAATGAAAATAAATAAATAAAACCCAGTGCTGCAGTGCCACCACTGTCATTTAATGGCACAGCTACTGGATAATCAGCTCATGCTCTGCTTGGTTCAATAGGGTTTGGGGCCAAAGATATTCCTAAAACAGGAAAAAGAAGACTAAGCTGAAGCACAAGCAGATTTTAAGGATTTTAAACGAACACAAATTACCAGAGAGTCACATTTTAAGTGCATTGCTCAAACCAGAAGAAAATTGGATTTTTTCTGGCAGAATTTTCTAACATTTTAAACAGAAGGATGGCCTAGAGCATCCCAGAGATCCTGTCTGGGCAGAGGTAAGGCCCTGCAGTGAATTATTCGAGCCAGGACATTAGGTACTGGAAAAGTCCCAGCAGTTCTTGCTAAATTCCCAAAGGAGGGTGAAAGACTTTCTCCTGCTTTCTCCTACTGGGATTTGTTGGGCAGTTTTTGACATGAACCCTTGCCACAGCCTGAGCTTTTTTTATATGTATCTGGGAGCCCCTTTGCAATAAAATAATGAGTCAGAAGCACCTTCAGAACCCTCTTAAACTCCCTAAAAAGACCTGACTGTAAAATTGGCTTAAAAAGCAGAACAAAAAGAAGACTGCATCTTTTAAGACTCTGACTAAAAAGCAGCAACAAAGTGAAACACATCTGGAGACTGCTAATGAGTACTGAGAGACACCTTACAGACATGGAATGAAAAAATGGTTCCAGTCTGAGCCCCAGATCTTTCCAAGGACAGAAACAGAACCAACAAGCACAGGACAGCAGAGCGTTATTTTGTTTTTTAGCAGTGAACAGAGAATTCTGAGGATTGCAGCTGCTGCCCACCTCATTCTCATTTGACTTGTCCTTTATGGAGGGTGGAAAGAGGATCTGGTTTTTCCCTTTTAAAGAACAAAATGGAACACTGCCCTCTCAGCTCTTTAAAGTCATTCTCTTTTCTTCAACCACGTTTTTAAAGTCTTTTTATGTTGGGAATAACAATTATTGCTAAACTACACATTTAAAGAAACCCTTAAACTTCAGACAGACATCTTCATCAAAATTCAGAGTGAGTGGTCTTCTGAACTTCCAGTAAAAGTATTTTCTCCTAACCAAATTGTGCTGTTGGTGCCTTTGAACTGCCATTTCTGTGTGCTCACCACATGCAGAGGCACTCGGGGCACATCAAGGGAAATGTTTGAAACTGCCCAAAGATGGTGTCTGATTTTCCCATTATTTTTGTTCACTAACATTTCACACATTGCTCCTGTGTGTTGCAGGCTGAGGGGTTTTAGCACCTTGCAGAGGTTTTCTATGAATGCACCAGTTGTATATTTAAGCTCTTTTAATTCCCCTTTCTATAAGTGGGACTGGGCAAATGGAAGGAATTGCACTTCAGTGTAAACCCCTGAATATGCCTGGGATGCTGTTCCTTCCTTCCTTCCAGGCATTGGTGCTCAGATTTCCCTCTGCTCCCATCAAGCTCCAGCCCAAACTCTAATCAGACCATCCAGCAGATATTAAATGAGATCATTCAGCTTTACAGCTCAGACCTAATTAGACTATTGGATCCTCAGAACATCCACATCGTGTTCTTTTCCTCTCTCAGAGCTCCACAGAGGCTGAAGACCTACAAGACTCCAAAGCTTTATTCACTTCCTATAAAAATTGCATGGAGAAACTGTGCACTTGGTGGTTTTGCTCGCTGTTGTCCTAAAGAAGGTCACTCCTTATGAAGAAAATAAATCAGAAATTGTCATTAAGGACACCCTGAAATGTCCTCCCAGAAGAAGGAGATAGAAGGACAAGAAGAATTTTGCCACAAGATGACATTTTGGGAACATGGAGAATGATGGAATATAGCAAAAGCTTAAAAAAAAAATCAATTTATATATACAGAGAGTCTGTGCTTCAAGTAACATTCCAGTAATAATCATTACATAATGGTTCAACCAGACCAGCAAAACATCTACAAGGTTTGAAACTGCAAGCTCAGGAGAAAAAGATTTTAACCTCAAAGCGTTCACATTTCTCCCTTTCCAAGCCAGCAGGAAGAACAAGAACTAATTTATGTTTACAATCACTCAGTTTGATTAGAAAGTCATACTTCAACAGCTCTGAAGATGCATTTTCTGAACATCCTCTTTTCCATTCAATTAATTCCAAATGATATTTGCCCAGAAAATGTAGAGCGTGTTTAACAGCAATGGAGATAATGCTAAAGCAAGCAATCCCTGCTTAAAGCTCGGGCTCCCTCCTGTCAGCATCCTTGCAAGAACATTACACCTTGATTCCCTCATTAATACTGTTCTGCATTAGCCTAATGGGAAGCTGAGGGATGTGTGAGGCAGAAGAACCCGGCACACAAACAGCATTTTCCATATGGCACCTTTCCAGTGACCACCTCCATTTTCCTCACCATAAAATCCCTGTTTTCCAGGGCTGCAGCTGAGATTTTGCCATGTCCTTAAATGCTGAGCAGCTCTGTCCCCAAGTCTGAATCTTTTGGGATTCAGGGCTGGGATTTAGGACGCTGCTTCTATTTTTAGTTGCACCAGTGGCTTTTTTCCGTGGGTAAATCACATCAAATGGGACATGACTGACACAAATTGAGGAGTCACAGCTAATGCTGAGAGAACAGGTATGGATCTCTGCTTGCATCTGCTTCCCAGGCTGCCAAAATAGAGCAAATTAAACTTTATTACCTTGAAAAAAGACAAGAAAAAAAATGATGAAGTTCTAGATGAAGTTACTGAGGCTTTGGCAACCACAGCAAATACAGGAGTCAGCATTTGACTGTGTCAGGTGGGCCACACGCTAAAAATATTTATTCTCTGTCTCTGCCACAGTGTCAAAAATTAATGAGGCTGGGAGGGACCTCCCCAGGCGATGTTGGGCCATTTTTCCCACGTTTCCCCCTGGATATTCAGTTGATCACGAGCCTAAATTTTAGGACTGTGCTGTTGAGAAGTGCTTGGGCTGGGCAGCAGCTCCCAGGAGCAAATCCCAGCTCGGCTGTCCCTGCTGGGGAGCCCTCAGGGACAGCCCCTGGAGAGGGAGAAGCTGAGGAAACACTTCAGGAGGAGAGCACGGAGAGCAAGAGGTGCCCGAGCTGCTGAGCAGGGCTCTGCCACCTCTCAGGAGTCAGAAGCCAAGCAGACAGCTCAGCTCCTGGAGTGGCTCTTAACTCCTCTTCATTCCCTCGGAGAGGATTCCTCCACACCCTGCAGAGCATCGGTGCCTTGAACATTCCCAGAGTTTAAGCTAAAAATAGAGCATTGTAAAAAAAAAACAAAAAAAAAAAACAAAAAACAAAAACCACCAACAAAAAACCTGTTTTTTTATTGATTTTAACCGGAATATTTCTGCCTTTTTCCTATAAAAGGGCTTTTACTGCCCACATTTGCAGCTTCCAAGTGTCCTCCAAGGCTGGGGGGAAAAAACAAACCCGAGAATAATTAACTTAATTAAATAATTGAGCAGTGAACAGCACCCCCCACAAAGTTTGCAAGCCATGAAATTTATGGTTTCATAATGGAATGTGGGTTCGGTTTAATGGGTAAAATACAGCACTGCAAGGGAAACAACTGTAAATTCTCACGGCTAACAAACTTTGCAGGTGTGGTGTTTCATGCTCAGCTGCCCCGTTTAATTATTTCTGGGTTCGTGGAGATCCCAGCAGAAGATTGTGAAACCAAGCATCTTTGAAAATCAGGTTCTTTGCTTTGAAAATTGCAAATGTGGCCAGCTGAAGTGGCCCTGTTGCAGGTAGAGTTGTGCTTCAGCTGTGTGAAAGAGAAATCCCAGTAAAATTAAAATGTTTTGCTTTGAGATTTTGGTGTGAATAGAAAATATGAATTAGTGAGATTGAGAAAGAGGGGGAAAGGACACTCAGATTTGATGTTCAGCCCATTTTGTATGATTACAGAATATAAATCACTCTATCTACCTGCTTCATCTTGTTAAGCATTGCTGCCTCTTTAATGTTGGTGAAATCTCTGCTTTTGATGTAGATCGTGGGGTTTTAGCTCTGGATAAACCTCAAACACAAACCCAATGTGCCATAAAATGGGATATATATGAAAAAAGTGATTGATTCAACGGCCACCAGAATTAACAGAAACCTTTCCATTGGTTTGAATCCTTTTTGGACCAGATCTTCTTATTTTTGGGAGCAGGACCTTTTATCCTCCTGCAGTGGAAACATTTATCAGAGCAATTTTTCATCTCTGTGCTCCAGCAGGGGCTGGTCTGGAGCCTGAACTTTGTCCCTGCTCTGCCAGCAGCACAAGCTGTGCCAACACCTTCAGTTTACAGATCCCTGTCAAGCTGTCAAACCAATCAGGAATTCAAAGCACCCCAGACCTTTTAAATGCTGCCAGTGTTCTGTCAGGAAATAAATTCAAATAGGAGGAAGCTTTCAGAGTCAATGTCATTTCTTACAGCGAAGGGCCACGAGGAATTGTTAATTAGTGTATTCTATTATTTTTCATTTACTGAAATTATAAACCCAGCATCTTTTAAATCATGGATTCAGATTCCAGTCAGCCAGGAACACTTTTATTATGGGGAGTTTCCAGGCCTTCAGATAACAGGGCTGTTCCTTGTAGATTAAAAGGTTCACAAGCATTCTCCAGTGGGTCTTTAAATTAGAGGAGGGAATATTGATATGTTACAAATATATATATATATATCTGAGGGTAAATGGAGTTGAGAGGAAATCCATAAAGCTCAAGATCAAGGATCCTGCTAAAGCAACTTTTGAACTGGTGTAACCAGAGATTTCCTAAAGCTCTCCAAGGGATTCAGAAGCTTCTAAAAGTGGCCAAAACCATCTATTAAGAGCAAAATTCCCTGTCCTCTTCCTTCCTGGAGGGACTGAAAGCTGTGCAGATGTGGCACCTGGGGATGTGGCTTGGTGGTGGTCTCGGGAGTGCTGGGGAAGAACTGGACTCAACCTTAGAGGCCTTTTCCAACCCGATTTTCCAACTGAGCTCTGGAAGTTTTAGGAATTACAAGTTCTGTGTTACTATTATCACATTAATGTCAATTCTGGAAAAGTTACCGAGAGCCAACAGCAAAGCCCTGAGCCAGTGGTTCCCACCAGCACCAACCCAAGGTCTCCCAGCACAGTTTTCCTGTCATTTTGTCAGGATTCAGGTCTGTCAGTGCCTCCACTACTCTGTCCTGAGGAATAACAGCAAATGTCATTGTAAAAACTCCTTTATTCAGTGCTAGGACTGCACAGAAAGGCTTTCTTTCCCTGGTTAAAACCTTCTCTTACTTCCCTGAAGAACAATTCCACAGGGCCACGGTACAGGAAAGGAATTGTTCTGTATTAGCATAAGGACAGACATTGCTTTAAATCCATCAAAACACTCAATTCTCCACAACTCTTTGAGAGATAAAATAAAGCCTCCTATTTATTTTTATTCCTTGAATCACAGGCTGGAAGTTTTCTTTCAGTTAAAGAATCCATTACCTCCTCCCTGCCTGTCCCTCCTGCTGGGTTGTGTTGCTTCTCTCTTACTGGGGCTTTTCTCCAGCATGAAAATAATGGCATTATTTACAAAAATGTAAACTTTTTGTGGGAAATGCATTATTTGTAAAGCAGATTTTGCCTCAGCCATCAAAGTAGCAGCAGGAAGAGCTCACTTGAGCTAGACACAATCATGTTTTCTTACTTGACAGAAACATTGTTTGAAAACATGTTTGGGTTTTTTTGCTTGGTTTTGTGTTTGTTTGTTTGCTTGGTTTTTTGCCACAGATTAGTGGGAGTACTTTTATTTAAATACAAAAGTCAATAAGGGGCAGCTCCTGCTTTCTGGAAATATTTTTCTTTCCAAGTCTGCACTTCTGAGCTGTGTTGCAATGAAAGAGTTGGGCACAATAATTTGGAAAAAGAAGCAGTAAACACTGAATGCAGTAATTAGAGAAGCAATTCTGTCCAAAATCTTTCCATTAGAATGTTCCCCCTTTGTTGCTCAGCTTTATCCCATCCCTTCCTGCAAACACAGGCTGCTCATCTTCCTTTTAGACAGAACTTCAGAAATTTCAAGCTGCTTCATTTTAATAAATGCTTAATAAATAAAGCAGCCCGTCAGAGCTCTCCCAGGATCTCAGGGTGTGTGACAAAGCAAGGCAGGATAACGACTGAATACAGCTGCCAGGAGCTAAACTGGATTTTGTAACCATTACATTATTCACTTAGCTCCAAAAATATCTATTTCTGAACAGCTTTTCAGGATCCCCAAAGCGTAGCTCAAGAAAAGCTCCAAGTACTGCACGAGGAGGGTTTTTCCCGCCTTTAATAAATTAACTGCTTTCCACAAGAAACATCAAAATAAGCCATGTTTGAGCAAAAAGCCAGCGACTGATTTTATCAGCTGTGCCTGAAGCAGGGAGCTGAACTCAGAGATTTTATTAGTGGGGAATAATGTTTTAATATGATGTGATCAGCTACAGCCTCCCTGATTTATTCCAATATCAAACCCATCCTAAGGAACAAGGCCCTGGAGAGCCTAATTATAAATTCATCCAGCTTCCAGCTGAGTTCCTCCATGGAAGTTCCCTTCCTGCAGGCACAGAATTCCCAACCTCGGGGTGGCTCTTGGTGCTGGAGGTGTTGGATGGAGCCTTCCTCCCTCTTCCCAATGGGATGAGGCACAAGGAATCAATCCTGGACTCGTCTGGGATGTGCCACAGGCACCTCCAGCCAGGCTGGGGACTGTATCCTAAGTAAAAGTGCCCTGTGGGATCCCCCATTCCCATTTTGTGGGGGTGCCTTTTGTGCCTCTTATGGTCTGCAAACAAAATCCCCAACTAAACTGAGGCCCCAGAGAGCTGGACTTGATTAGGCTCGAGATTAAAAGGGCAAATTGTGCTCTCCTTCTCATATTTGCAAATGTATTTCAGAGCAGCTGAATAGAAGAATATGCAGGTGTGATATAATTTAAATTATTTCCTGTAATTATGGGGAGAGAGCACCAATGAAGCTATTCAACATCTTTTATTTAATGCCTTTGAGGACAAAGATTGTACTTCTGGTCCCTTTCAATTCCTATAGCATCTGTGCTTCAGAGGAGAAACCCTTAAATAATGTGTTGCCTAAAGTTTTGTTTGTTTGTTTTTAATTTGGAGTGATCAAAGTTGTGACTTTTCTGTGTCCTTGCTACAAAAATGTGTGTTTAAATATATATATACACAGATATGTGTATGTATTCTTTGGAATGAACAGAACAGGAAGGTCCCTGGGGTTCAGCCCCTTTGCCATCTCCACCAGCACAATGTTTTGGGCTGCTGGAATGAATCTTTCCTTGGATACTTTTCCAAATGAAGGAATGAAATGCTGATTAAAATACTGCAACATTCCTTCTATTGTAAGCTCTCTTGTAATATCTCATGTTATACAAGAATCACAGAGTTGTCTGTAGTAAAACTTGTTCCATCTCAGTGAATTCCAATCAAAACACTTGGTTGAAAATGCACAAATTCCAAGTTCAAAATGAGTGTGATGAATTGTCCCCAACCCTCTCAACTTCTACTGATGCCTCAGGTTTAGCTTTT
>VXAX01007452.1:789265-854684 GCA_013399835.1 Leptocoma aspasia | reverse complement strand
TTTTTTTTTTTTTGGTAAGTAGAAATAGGTTTGACTTTTTATTTCTTTTAGCAGACTATATTTAAGATAGTTCACAAGCTGCTTGTTGAAAGTACAGACAGAAACAAGATAAGTTGGAAAGATGACTGGTAATAAATATGCCAGGAGATCAGATGGCAGGTGACAACTGGCATGGACACACTGAGAATTTTAAGGCATCCTCTCAAGTCAGGGTTTTAAACAGATATCTGGCTCGGCATATTATATGGAAAATTATTTTAAGACATTATTTATTTGTACATTGATTTCTCTAAAGATTTTATGAATTCCTGGCTGAATGGATATATAATTGAAAAGGAATGCAAAAAACCCACTGGTCTTAATTATGAACACAGGGTACAGAAACTTAGCGCCACTGATTTCATTTGGAACAGTTTTTGTCTGCTAATTACTGCTATTTTCCCTCAGTTACACCAAAGCATTCTTCATTGATTTAAGGTTATGTCTAAATTATTGTGGCAGAACACTTCCCTGGTTTCTGTTAGATCTTCTTAACTTCAGCTGCCTTTGAACTGTAATATTGGTGCTTTATCAAGCTTTATCTTTGTTTCTACTCTAATACTATTGCAACTGTTGCATAAACTGTTCCGTTTTCAGGAGCACTGTCATCTCTGTCGGGTAAATGCTTCTGTGACCAGGTATCCAGTGTATGGGGACTTGTGTGATGTTTCTCCAAGTGAAACCTGGTGGTTTGTACCCTGTCTCCTGCAGCTGCTGAAGCTCCCAGGGCTTCTAGGTATTGCCCAGCCTGGCTGATGTTTCTGACATAAGGTATTCCTTTTAAAATGCTTGTGGGCAGCAAATGCCAAAAACTTCTAGATCCTTGGAGGGGGCTTTTGTGTGACCGATGCTGGGATCACCCTTCCTTTTCTTTCCCAGGTCACAAGGACCACGTCTGTCCCTGTGCCAGCTATTCATCCTCCTTCAGAGAATGAGGATGATCTATTTGGCTGTGCTGAAATTAGATCAGGATGTGTGGATTTCTGTAAGCTTCTGATGTTACCCCAATTAAATTTTTTTTTTTTTAATCCTTCTATTTTTAAACAATACGGAAAAAACAGAGTGGGCAGGGAAGAGTTGAGCACACTGGTTACATGTGTCATCCAAACCATTAGTGCTGGCAGTGCTCCTGGCCTGTCACATGTGCCAGATGTGACATCTTTCAACGAAATTTAAAGGCATGGTGAAAGATTATGGGCATGGTTTCACATCACTTTGGACTGCTCCAAAATGAATGTTTTAAAAGCTGTTAACAGCAATTGTTCCAGGGTGTCAGTCCATCTATTACAGCACGCCATCTCTTCATCCCTGGCATTCTTCTGGCCCCCTGTCCAATCTGATTAATTTGAGGACCCAGCTGAAAACTAATCTCTCAAAGAAGATGCATCTTTGTACCATGTCTCTGTGATGAGGAGGTGGAGCCTGTCTAAAGGCCAAGTGCTGCTGAAAAGGACAGTTGGCTTAAATCAATGTAGATGTAAAACTGTACAGTTACTGTCACTCTGCTGGCTGTGGAACAGCAACTCTGGCTTTTACTTTCTGCAGCTGTATGTACATTAAATGGTTCCTTGTGAGCACTGCCTGTTCATACATGGACTTAAACTTGTTTAGTCCAGGACTGTGTTCTTATTTAAGTTCTGCCTGCATGAAATTAAAGACTGTTCCAGCTCTTGTTTTTGCATATTTCAAATTTATACTGAGCTTAATTATAATACTAAATTTCACTTTAACTTTTAACTATGGGAGTAAGTTAATTTTAGATTGAGTTAGCTGGTCTTGCAGGTGGGTAAAGTGTGTGCCTGTGTCCATTCACATGCATACTTATACATATGTATATACACATATACACACTCTTATCTCTGACAGAAACTCTTGAAGCTGCTAGTTCTTCCTCAGTAGCTCTGAGAATAACCAGCTTCCCAGGTGGGTAAACTGGAAACAGTGGGAGTTATTGTTCTTGCCATTTGTGACTTCAGCAGAGATTGTAGATGCTTACTTCACATGCTGCTTTCTAGCCACTTCTGGCACCATTTAGGTTTTTAAGGGTCTGATGGAGAATTTTAATGTTTTTGACTTTCAGGTGGTCCCATTTCAGGTGTCTGTGTTCAGCCATGGTGTGTGACTGGTCAGTGATTTTGTTTCTTAGAGCTGTAATTATGCAGTTGAACACTAACAAGTTCCACTTGAAGGTGACCTGTGAGGAAAGTTACTTTTAAACTACAGAGTTTTGAATTTTATTTTTCAGTTGTGGCACAGACCTCAATCTAGATTTGGTCCCTAAATTTCCTTTGATTTACTGAATGCCTCCTCAAGACCTTTATCAGCATTTCAGTTCAATTTGTTCTATCATATGCTTTGCTTCTTGTTGTAGAGCACCTTCTTTTTTTGATTTCATAATACTTTACATCTTTTGTCACAGTTTAGCCAGAGAGGATCCATACCTAGACAGCCCCAGAACTTTCCTGTCCAAGCCAGCTTTTAGTCTTTATCAGTACTCATTTTGGAATGACTATCCAGTCCTGCTGTCTCTCTTCAAGAGGTTACATTTTTTTGCTGTACCGATTAACTTAACTGTTTTGAGTAAATTTGACCACCTGTGGCTACTGCTGACCCTACATTCCTGCAGTAACTCCAAGCAAAATGCTAAACATAGCTGGCATTCTTGAATTTGGGGTGCTAGGACAAAGCACTGCAGTGCACATCCAAGGCAGTCTTTGGGGGGAAAAACCCTGCTTCTTATTCTATCTTAAAATCAGTTTGGGCACACAATGTTGAGAGATGAGATTCCTGTCACTGTGGTTGTATTTGACACCCTTTGGTTTCTTACTGACATGGATGGTTCTGCATAAATTGGAAAAAATTCAATGTAATTCTCTGGAGTTGATGCCTTAGATAAAACAAAGGGATGACAGGAGGTTTTAATTCATAGCCAGAAATGATAGGAATCTAAGTGATCTAGAGCAAAGCAATACTATTAGTTAGGAATCCTTAGGGAATTTTATTCCTTCTTTTTGGAGCATCTGATAACAGCTGCTTAAATCAGGTCTGCTCTGACATGGCATTCCTGCCTTTTAATGAAGGTGGTTTAGCAATGTACAGGCTATTTTACTGAAGACTCTGCAATATTGAAGTGAAGTCTTAATTTCCGTGGCTTGACTTTTCAGTATTGACATGATGCATAAATATAACCATTTGGCTGCTTAATTAGGTGTGTGTGATGTCCTGTAGGAAAATTTCCTTTCAATTCAAGAGGAAATTAATTTAAAACCTTTTTGATATAATACAGACATAGATGCTTCTCATGTGTTTTGTCAATGAATTTATTTTAAAAAATAAACACAAACACAACACTTGTTAATAAAAATCTAGGTCCTAAAACGTTAGGAGTGGAGACTTTAGAAAGAATGTAAATGAACATATTTTGGGCAAAGCAATATAGGTAATAATTGTTCCACAGTATTACTGTTGCTCTTCTGTTAAATAAACCACTTTTAAAGTGGTTGTGTTTTGGAAAAGCTTCCTAATCAATGCTGGATTCTTATTTTTTTATTTTATGAGTAAATGCCATATCAGACTTGTCAGCATGCATTGTTCTTGGAGGTGTCATCATACATGAGCAGAAGTTGTTACTGAGAAATGCCTATTTTTTNTAGGGCATGTGGTTGTTTGGATCTGATTATTTTATTATTATATTAAATATTAATTATTTATTATATTATCTAATTATCTGCAATTGTTGGAAAAGGTTTTTCAAATTAATTAAGAGTATGATTGCATGTTGCAGGGTAGAATATGGCTAAGTTTAGAGGAATAAACTCTTCAAGCCAATAGGATGGTAAAGGAAAGCTTTGTATAACTTTGGGTAAAGGCTTAGTTAACGCTGTTCTGCAGTTTGAGTCATACAAAGAAGAATAGGAACTCATTGGTCCATGCAGGAAGCAAATGTATGATACAGGACCTACTTCCCTGGCATGTGAGTACCAAATTTCTTGTCATGTGACAGCCATTCTTTGAGCTTTTTCTTTAGGTAGTGGTTCTCTGGACCTTTCTGTAGCTGATAAGTTTGTATCTTCTATCTTCCCATTTCCTCTTCCCTGGAAAAAAATATTTTTCCCTGTTTTTTCTAGAACAGTTAATTATCATTTTCTCAGGAGAAACTGCAAGATCTCTTCTGTCAGAGGCCTCAAGTTGGTTGTAAAAAAAGACAGTAAAAGCAGTAGAAGTAAATGTATTAGGTAGGAGATTTTAGCCTCACAGCATTTTTTAAGGCAGTAGTAAAAATGTGAGCATGTTTTTTGAAGATGGTTGGAAAATTAATCTCATTCTTTTCATCACGTGTTTGTGCCATTAGTAGAGCTCCCTATCAGAGGTAGTGAGTTGAGAAAATACTGCACAGCACTAGAACTGTAGTGTTAAGTAAAAAAAAAACCTGATAAAATATTTTTACTTCCTTAAGATATCAACCCTAGATAGTGAGTCAGCTCACCAGCAAAGATGATTAATAGAGGAAAAAGCTAACCAAAGATTTTTTCTGTTAACCAGCAGTTCTTCTGAGCAAGTAATTATTCCTAGTACTATCTGACCCTGTTTTGTTAAAAAAAACCAACCCAAGCAAAAAGCCAGCCCAAAAGCCCCCAAACCCCAACAGTTGTTATATTTGAGGTGATGGAGCTAGAACAGGTTTGATAGCTACTTCTAATAGTGGTTCTGCCTTAATTCTACTAAGCATGTATGCAGTGGTCTATTCCAAACCTTTCATAAGCTTGCGTAAGATCCTCTAGTGTGGGGCAAAAAAGGGTTGTAATATTTTTTTTTTTTATTTTGTCCCATGCCAAACCAGAGTGACAGAGAGGCTTCTAAGGTAGATGAGATGATCCCTTTTTACAGCTGAGCACACATAGGCAAAAAAGTTTTGAATATGTTGCCCTGGTGTGCAGGATCAGTATGATTTCTGTTAGTACATGTTGTTGAAGTTAGAAATTCTTTATTGTCTTTTAGCTAGCTTTGAAGCTGAAATTATGAGGTCTTGTAACAGCATCATTAAAGTTGATTATGACTGAAACTGGAGAGAGACATGAGCCTTTATTCTCTCTCTTTTTTTTTTTTTTTTTGTGCAGTCATTTTAGACATGCAGTCTAAGAGTCTGCCTGGGCATTAGTGAATGCAGTGTGGTCTCTTGCTAGATCAGCTTTTCTGTACAGATTTTCTTGGGTATATGAAAATAATGTTAGAGAAATAGCATGCAACAACACAGATGTGAGACAAGGTTGTGCCCTTCCAATGGCACATTAAATCTGCAGTGTGAGTGGATGCCCAGCAAAAGCTGTGTGAAGGCCAGGTGTGCTGAGAGTGGCTGACTAAACAGGATACTGAAAGGCAGAGTGTGCCAGAGAAGCCAAGCTGGCATTGCCAAGTGCCTTATGTCATGATATCCATTATCTCTGTCCCTTGCCCTGTTGTGGTGGGTGTCATGGATGCTCTAAGATGGAGCACTTTGTTGTGTGCAGCATAAGCTGTGGAAAGTACTGAAGATTATCAAGAAGGGTTGTGGAGAATTATACAGTGATAATAGTATTCAGAATAGGAATTAAGTAACTTACTGGGAGAATTTGTGCCTAAAGCATAGGTGATAATGCTTTTTTAAAAAGGAGGAGGTGACTTACAAATTCAGATTTTCTTTCAGCTTTGCAGTGCACATTTAATAACCTGTCTTCATTCAGGCAGTTACAAGTGGAGGCTGAGTGTGGCTCCATTTTAATTTATCTTAGTTTAGCTAATGCTTTGAGAAATTATTGTCTTAGTGGTGAGAAAGTATATCTCTTGGGCAATGTCAGCAAAGGACTACCTATTTGGGGAAACTGTTCCTGGTTTGTGGAGTTCTTGAGCTGAGCAGATGACATAATATTGTAATGTGATCTTGTGAGAGGGTGTATTGCATTTCTGTGTCCCTATTTCTTCTGTATCTACTTGTCCTGGTTTGCTGAGTTTGACTTGTTAATGTATATGCAGAACCTGAGGTGGAGAGGGAATTAGTAAAGAGCATGCTTGGGCCCTGGGGGGGGTGGAAGGATGACTTAAGTGAAAATGCTGCCTCCATATCCCATGGGTATTGGATGTGGTAGAGTGACTGGATCTCCTGCATTATTCATTGCCTCTAGCTCCTGCTGTGCCGTGGGTGTTTATCACATGAATAGTTGTGCTGTGGGTTGCTGCAGAAGAGATGTGTGTGTGACCTGAATACTCATCACCCACAGGTCTGTAAGTGACAGATAAAACCTGGTCTCAAGTATGGGGTGTCTGCTAAGGAGTCATATCACTTGGAGATGTTTTTCTTCCTAGGCAGCTTATGGAAGAGCATCTTTAGTTGCTTCTAACCCTCATGATTGGTCTCTGTCACATATATTAGCTTTCAATTCCTTCTTCAAAATATGATGACTGTGTGAAAGCTATTCCTAAAATACATTGGAAAATCGTTCAGCTAGCTGTGCTGCACCTCCTTGTGCTAAGAATAAGATTTTTGGAGAGAAATTCCAGTCTGTTTTGTTTTCAAATACTGATTCAAGTTTTCTTTTTTTTTTTCCACTTTTAAGGTTTTTTAAATTCTTTTTAACTCAGCTGCTTTAGTGTTTTCAAAGCATACTTGTTTTGCTGCTGAAGTGCTATCATCGAATTGTGTGTTAGGCTTTTGTGAGCTCTAAAATTTGGGTCAGGGCAGATGAGGAAACAAAAAATATGGCTTGATTGCCATCCACTGGGGGGAAAACATGCTGCAGTGGTACTTGATTGAAGAGCTGCTGTTGAATGATAACGTACCCATGTTGATCCTGCTGTACTTTTGGCATAGTATCCCAGAGACTGTCAGCCTCAGCCCGGGTGTTTGCTCAGACAGTTTTATACTAGCAGGAATTGTCTGGTTCTTGTTTGTGAGTCATGATTGCAGTGATGCTGAAAGCTGGAGAGGAGTGGACTTAGGGACAGAAAGGGGGATTCAAGGCTTGGTTGTGCTGCTGGGACGATGCTCAGCACATTGCAAACCTGCTTCGGGCAGGGCCCTGAAGTGCAGGAGCTGTGTTCTGGATGTTTCTAAGCTGTCCCTATTCCAATGGCTTTTGCACATTGGATGTGTGTGTGCTCACACCAGAGCAGCACATGTCTCTCTGGAACAGCTCCTTGCCCTGGCTGCCTAGTTTGCCTTTAGGACGCTGAATTACTCACCAGTGAAAATATCAATTCTCTTGGGCTGTAAGTGTAGGGTATTTCCATGAAAGTTTTTAATGGTAAGGTAGTATGATTTATGTGTAACTATAGTGGCAGAACACAATTCAAAGTGGGCTTTTTGTAGTGCACAATATGACAGGACCATGTGAGCTGAAGCTAGTGCTGTGCACTTGGAGATGTCAACCACTCCAAGGCTGAAGATTAATTCTGCTTTGGTGTCACCCAGTGCTTTGCTTTCTTCTGATTTGGTGTCTGTGCAGCACAGTTCAGCAAACAATAAGGCTTGAGAAAAGCAGTAAGTCATGCAGCCAGAAGACTGAAGTGATACCCTGGTGTTTGGGAGCAGTCACTGGCAATGTGAAGGTCTGCTAAGTGTTTTGAGGGCAATGGTGAGGAGGATTTGCTAAAATGAAAATACAGTTTTGAGCCAAAGTGGCATAAATGTTTTAGTTCCACCCATACATACCACCTTCTGATCAAAACCTTAAAAGGAAGAACAAAAACCACATTTCAATATCTGCTTTGGATATTTTTAAAGAAAAGAATCACTAAAATGAGGGGAGGAAACCTTAGTATCCTTCATAAATATTGAGACTTTCCCTCCTCACAGTCTCCTCGACAGTGACCCAGGGTCATTCTTCATTGTGGGGAGCAGGGAGCAAATGACACATGCCCATGTCCCAGGAGGACCTGAGGTCTACACCTGCCCTTTCCAGGAGGATGTCCAGAATATGTTTTTTTACCTGGAAGGGGAAAAGAACGACCCCTCCTGCCAGTTGTGGAACACCAAATCTCTTCAGTTTTGTTGGACTTGTCAGGGTTCATAAATAAAGCAGTGCCATGTGCATTTCAGTGCTTTATCCACTAGTTGTGAAAGAAATGCTTCTTCCTGACCTTCAAATATTTGGGAAGGTAAAACGATCTAAGTGATGCAATTTTCCTTTTGGCCCTCTAGGGCAGAAAGCGAATTAGTGTGTTTGATGCTTTTCTGTGGATTCGGCAAAAACTACTGCCAAAGGAGGTAGGATGGAGAGAAAGATAGATGCTGAAAGTATCTGGGAATTTTTAGGGTATGACAGCAGCTTTGTCCTCCACCCCATCTTCAGTGAGTTATGTAACATGATGTTATGTGAGTCCCCCATGGTTGTCAGGCTGTTTTGTTGAGGTAGGTTTGTTGGTTTGTTTGTTTTTAAACTATTTCCAGACTAAGACCCCAAGAAGCCTCATAAAAAACAGAACGTCTTCTTCTCTCCTTTTGGAAACAAATCCCAGCAGCCCAGGTTCTTGGGGTGGTTGCATGAGGCTTACTGGGAGGCTGTGTGATGGACTGAAGTTAGACACTGTTAATGTACTTTCTAGAAGGAAAGAGAAAAATAGATCCCTAAAATAGATGACCATGCTGTACTTATTAATTATTGATGTTACATTGGATGACTTCTTTCTTCTATTAAGAAATTGGAAGAAGAGGTGAATTTTAATGGAGGGGTATGTAGGATCCTGGGATTCCTGTTTAAAAGACAATTTAAGGCAGAGCTCCCAGTCTGATAATGTGAATGTGGTGTGTCTGCATGTTTGTGCATGCCCAGAGGAAGCTGCAGTATGAAAACTGTCTCCAGTTTTGTTCTGATACCAGTTCACTCAGCTCTGTATGATGAATACTGTAAATATGTAATATCCTCAATCTCACACATAAATTCATTACTGTGCTTCCAGTCTAAAAGTGTAGGAATTGTGAAGTCTGTAGTTATTTTTCCCAGAGCAACTGGATTCCTACTGACTTTTACACCCTTTCCCCCCACCCAACAATCAGGTTTGCAGTCTGATAGCAATATATAGCCATTACTGTAATGGACACAGGAGGAGTGCTCCAGAGTGATAGAATTCTTAGAATTTGTATTCCCTGATTCAAACAGATAGATTTATTTTCATATAAAATGAGCCTTCAGTGTGAAGAAGTTGAAGACTATCTGCTGCTCTCCCTGGACAGATATGCCACCCCCAGGTCCAGTCTGGCTGCTCTTTTCTGCAGCCCATCTGAGAAGCAATTGCTCATTGGGCAGGGGAGAAGAGTTGATGAATGTTTTTGATTTTTTGTGTCAATTTTTAGATGTAAGTGGATTTAAATCAGAGTTCCTCATTCAATGTCAACAGAAACATCTGAAAATCTTGCTGGTGCAGGTTATTTTATTACTTAAGGACAAAAAGAAAAAAAACTATGCTCTTGCTGAGCAACCCACTGTTTATCTAGTGTGTGTGCTTCAGGAGAAAGAGTTACTAAAGTATAGAACTGATTTTGGTGAAATTTGGTGGTTGGAAACCTGCCTCTTTTGTATTAACCTGAACTTTCAAAAATAAATCAGACAATAACAAGGAATTTGAAAAGAGAGCTGTAAAATCAGCTACCTTCTTAGCTGTTAGCAGGAAGCCACCAGGCACAAGCACAGGCTGCAGTGGGGAAGAAGGAAAAAGCTGCAGTGATTCCTACGTTGGTAAATTCCTGCTAAACCTCAAGAAAGTAGATTTGGCTGAGTTTAAATCTTAGAAATCCATGGGGAGGTCTATCAGATAGAAGGCTGTCTCTGTTTTGAGACATGTACAAAAGTATGGTTTGCTCTAGCTTCTCAGGAAGAGCAATAACTCCCAAATTTTTTCTATGTTGACTGGTGTTTTCTGTTTGGTTTTATTATTTCTAGCTGAAATTCTGTGCTCAAGATCAGGTTTCACACTGGCTCCTGTGACATGACTTCTTTCTTAGGCTAGGTGAGTACAGGATTGCAGGTCTGTGTCCTATGGAAATCCAAGTACCCAGAAATCCCACTTGAAATATGTGTAGCTATCACCCCATTTTTGTGAAAGAAGAAAATAAGGACAGTTTAACTTTTTTAACTTGCACCTATTAGTACCTCAACCAGCCAGTTGTTTATTTCAGTAATGTAATGGTATGTTACTATTTTGTCATCTGTGGGCGTTAAACATTTGCTAATTACTTCTCTACTAAGGGTATCAGTGCCTGCATGTTATTGCCTTTCAATTTTCTGCTTTTAATAAAGCCCTAAATGAGTTATTCCTGCTTGCATAGGTCTGGGAGGCTGAGCTGGCTCCACTGTTGGCCGTCCAATCCTTTTTTGAAATATGAAGGTTTATAAACAGGATGAAAAAAGATTCCTCTCTTCATTTTCAAGTCTGCCAATTTTCAAGACAGGCAATGTGGTAAAAATGTGGGTGGAGAATTGGACATTTTCATCAGGATTCTGAGAAAGTGAAAAACACTCAGGGTGGTGGATTATCAGCTGGGAAATAGAAAATGTTGGGTGTGTGGCGGCACAGTTTCAGGAATGCATGCCATCAGTATTAAGATCCTATTTGGTCAGAGGTCAGATGAAAGTTTGTTTTGCAATTTTCTGTTTGCTGTTTTATTGAAGAGACTGGTCATTCCTACTTTTGAGACCTGTATTTTGTATTTCAGGCTTTCCTCTTGTCTCAGAACTGGCAGCTGACCTTACCTTAGTTTGTGTTGAAAAACTGTCTCCTTTCAGGAATAAAAAGATTTTGAATTTGACATTATTTTATTATCTTGGAGCTTATTGAATTGACTACTGTTTCAGTTGCAGTTACTCTAGGCTTGGTTTAGAACAAGTTTGATATGTAGGATGAAAACAATTATAAAAATGGCAATGCCACGACAGACAGATGCATCTCTTTGATTATGTTGGGAAGAAATCCTTTAAAATTATTTGGAAAAGCTGGCATGTATGCTCAGCCTGTGAAGAAGTTTGGGATCTCAGCACCTGGCCCAGAAAATTTTGTTTATATAAACCCATGTATCTCAGAAGGAACTTGCTGATTTCTTGGCTTTCTTGGTAGGAAGGTGTTAACAACACATGTGTGTTTTCTTTCTCTCCCTCTTTTTTTCCCCTCTCTATTGAATACTGAAATCTGATCATCTGATACAGAAGTCCACAAATGTGCTAAATTGGGTTAGAATATTAGTTTAATAAGCATTGGTATGTTTTCTTCCTGAAGAACTTTTTTTGGAAGTGCAACTTTATTATTGAAAATAAAGGGAGTATATTTTCTTGCTTTTTTAAAAAAGCTTTATATATTAAACTTATTTTAAAAAGTTCTATTTCCAAGTTTCAAAGGACAAATATATTTTTTTAGCAATAATGTATTTAGCTCTCTTAAACAATCTGTTTTGTCTCACTGCTTTCTAGGATTTATAGTTCTTGGATTTCTGTTAGAACAAAGAAAAATATAAACCTCTCTGTAAAATGGAATATAATTTGGCTTGATTTAGCCTGGCTTTTGCTTTAATAAAGCAAAAAATGTTATAAAAGCTCTACAGCAGATGAGATTTGTATCTTTGGTCTTGCATATTTATTTTCTCCACATGGGGAAACAAATAGAAAGTTGAACACCACCCTGAATCCTAGAACATAGTTACTGACAGATATGTTGCTGCTGCTGGAGCATCTTTTGATGGGAGGATAACCTCATTGTGTGAGGTTTTATATATATTTTGGTATATTTGTGGCATTTGGTACTGAAAAAATACATATATATTTTTCAGTACCAAATGCCACAGCATAAATGTAACCACTTGCCGGGGTGAAATGACTGTGATGCAGTGTACAGACATTGCAAAAATAAATTATATACTTGATGTCTACTGAACACAAGCATAATTGAAAACATGATTTTTTATGAACTTATTGGTTACTGAGCGCTTCTTGCTGCTTTTTCATCACTTGGGCTTGTGCTTATCGTCTGGATTAATTTTCTTCATGATATTCAGTGTTTTTGAATGGGGAAGACTGCAGGTCAGTGTTGCAGTGTGGAGAGAGAGGGAGGGAGAATTTCAAGTGAGCTTTGCAATGTGTCTCTTACGGACCTGAGCTGCCACAGTCTGGCAGCAGATCGTGACAGCTGCTTGGTTTGGGAAGATCCCTGCACTGTGATTCATGGATCCTCTGTTCTGATTTTACTGCTCCTGTGTGCATGCTGTTGAACGTGGATGGCTTAAAGGATGTAAACTGAAGGTGGCTGCTTGGGTTACTCAGTCATTTGTCATGCTCCTCTGATTCCCAGGTTCCTGCTGCTTCTTCTGGTATCCTGCACCTTTGCAAGCTCAGCAGTTTTCATTAATCCCTCTTGACTCTTCATAAATTAAAATACATGATTTGGTTTTGTTCCGTAGCTTGCCCGATTTCTGCAGTGACCTGAGGGGGTGCTGGTGCTCCAGAACTTGGTGCTCTTGTACAGGCTTTCCACCAACGAGCTGGGAAGAGTAAGTAACCTGCTCCATGTCTGGGGATCCCCTAGGGTGGGGGCACTCTTTCTGAACCTTTCATGTCTCACATCTAAACACTGAAGTTTTAGCACAGAGACTGGAGGTACCTGTATTTTTATGCAGTACTTACATTGTTTATCATGATATTCATGAACAGTGGTAGTCCGATTCTTCTACTACTCCAGCAAGAGTTCTTGGTTTATCCATTTTTGCAGATTAGCTGTACTGTGACTTGCTCTGCCACCTCCTGTGGGAAGAAGCTGTACTCAGCAGAGGTGTTTCACAGTAGTGCTGTTCCTCTGTGGTGTCAGTAATGCTGTTAATGCAGACACCTGTGCTGGAAATCAATGTTCTGTGCAGTGCAGAAGTGCAGTCTCCTGTGATGTATCCAGATGGTTCTCTGTGGGTCTTGGAGTGGGAGGGAGGCCCACAGCCACAAAGCTTTGTGACTCCAGCTGAGGCTGAGAGATTATCTGGTGTCATGCTCCCCAGCAGCATCTGATGCCATGGCTTTCCCTTCTCACATGAATTTACCAGGCTGGGGATGCATTTCCCAGTACCTGGCAAGCCAACAGGGTTTCTCATCTCCTGAAATAAGGATGTGAGAAGTCTGGAATTGTCTGCCCATAAAGCACTTGCTGTTAGCTGGAGGACTTGGGCTAAGCATGTTTCTTTGTCTGTGCTATACAAGTAGTCGTACTGGCAGAGCCCTGTGGAGAGACTGCACTGTTTGCTGATAGAGGCAGGAATTTTTTTCCATCAGTATTGCCTTTCCATGTTTCTGAAATGCAGCAGCACTCTTTTGGGCTTTTGCTGATGTGATCCTTACAAGGGTGTTCCTTAGTACAGTCCTAATGGGTGGAGGTGACCTGACAGAGCTTTCAGCTGGATGCCAGCCTTGTCAGCCGCTGAGCAAATCTTACACATGCCTTAAGTTCATGCCTTACTTGTGGGATGCACAGCTGCAAATTCTTATCCTGTAGGTTTCTGCTTTAGCTGGTTAGTTAATATGCAGAGAGAAGATAAATGCTAGTACCTAGACATTGATTTAGAAAATGGTTTTTCCATGGTGCATATTACCTTTCCTACACAATTTTCTTCTCATTCAGAAGAATTTCAGAGGTCCTTATGATTTTGGGTGTTTTTTGATTGTTTTGTTTTTCTGCCCCTACATAAAGCTACAGTCCAGTGACATATTTCTTATTAAATTAGTGTTTGTGCAAAGAAAATGATGGGAGTCCAGCCACCAAGGGCTAGTGTCATGCTTGTATGTAGTTATGTGAGATGGGAATGTTTTAGCCAGTCCAGTAAAGATGTCTCTTAAGGGCTTCTGGAAGGGTTCAGGGTTAGTCATGGTCTTCATGGTTTTCATGTATGTTAATCAAGCAGACTCACAGCCTGTAATACACAGGAGGCTGGGCTAAAGATGCAACTTGTCTTCCCAGGCTGTTGTTCTTTAGCCTCCATACCTACTGGACACAGCCTCTACTCTTACATGGGAATTGAGCAGTATTCTTCCAAAACATAGAGTTGTCACCCAAGTTATTAATCAGCACTGGCTATCACCAAGTTCCTGTTATGTTATTGTCTCTTAAAATCACAAAACTGTGGAATTATTGGGACTGGAAAAAAAATCTGCTTGTTTGTGGAAAGATTCGTATTATTCACAAAATCAGGCTAACTTTCTGGTGCTTGATTTTGTTAATAATAGTAATAGGTTGAGAAGGAAACCCTGGGGGAACTTCTCCATTTGCAGCAAACAAAGCCTGTGCTTCTGCTCCCAGTGCTACCATCATTCATCATTGCTTTTGCCACTGGTAACAGAAGATGTAGTACTGGGTAGTGTAGGACATGATTCATCCTTTGCACTACCTTATTATATGATATTTTCAAAAATAAATAAATTTCTTGCTATATTGGTAGCAGGTGCCCTTGCAAACAAAGGACACAGCTCTTGCCTTGTGTGGGGGAAGAGGGTGTTGTGGAGAGGAGAGACCAAAAAAGAAACAATTGAATCATAGCTGGTTGATTGTCTTGAGGTGTTATTGTCCCCATACTCTTCTTATTTGTCAAAAAATGGAAAATGGTAGAAATTACCAGTATTTTAGAAAGTATTAAATGAATTGCTTTTTAAATGGAATTTTACAACATTTAATGTGATTATTTATGGCTGAGTTAGGATTACAAAGCGTGAGCAACAACATGAAACTATTCTGATTATTCTGACAGATGTTTAAATATTTAATTATTAATATTTTTCTTAAGAATAAGTTGTCCCATCAAGAAAGGCAGAAGTTTTATGTGATAACCACAGATAATGAACCATATGTTGACATGTGAATCAGTTAATAATTTATTTTTTCGGATGCTGAGAATCCTTTTCACTGCATTGTCCCCAGGTAAACATGGCATGTTGCATCTCAGCTTAGGAAAAGTTTATGTTGTTTTTTGATAGTTGTCAATACAACATGGATTGTGAAGGAAGAAGGCACCCAGGAATGTGCTTACATTATTCTAAATGACTGTCATCCTTAGCTTTGCAGAAAGTACCAAAGAGCCCTAGCGAGAGTCTACCAGCCTTCTATTTATGCAAGAGATTTGGGTGACTAACATTAGTGTAAAATGGGGTTCAGATAAATGTCTCTGTCATTCAACATCCAAAAAGGCAGTCCATATCTCAGTGTGCTACACCTGGTTTTCAAATCCTTTTTCACTTAAGTAAAGCTACAAATCCTGCATAATAGGGTTTGTTGGTCTCTTGTCTTTGGAGGACTTTCTAGTATCCATGGCAGTTAGAAACAGCTTTAGCTTGAAATCCCAGGCTTCAAGCAGTAGGTGAGTTCTGCTGTGCTCACTGCTTTCTTGAAAGAGTAGAACATAGGGAGTTTAGATTAGATCATTAAGATGCAAATGGACAAAATGGATAAACTGGGGATTTTTGTCTTGAGTAATAATACAAAGTAATTCTCTTACTTTTCAGTATTTAATGAAGGATACCAGCAAGATCTAGAAGGTGGTAGGTTTGGGTTTTGTTTTTCTGTCTGGACAGTTGACAAAATTTGGGGGTTTAGCAGATACATCAGTTTGGAGAGAGAAGTTGTAGCTCTTCACACTAGTTGATTGAGAGCTGGCAAATGCAGAAATTACAACATTTTTCTAGAGAATCTGGTTCTGCTTTGTCTCAGCTTCCAATTTTTGCATCCGTTCTTGGACAGGCAGCAGCAATGCTGTGTTGATTCCTACAAGGTACAAGGAAGATGAAAGTGGAGAGTAGTGGTGAAATGCTACAACAGAAAACCTAGCTGTGCTTGGAAATCTTCTCACAGCAAAAGCACAGTGGCACCTCTTACTTCAGAAGAAATAAGTACCTTCTCATTTAGAAATACTGTTTTTACCAGACAGATATGAAAAATACATTTCATGGATTTTGGTGTAAGTGAGGTTCAGAATATATGTCTGAAATATTGTCTTCTTGGTCCAGGATTGCTTTGATTGTGTAATGCCTTTGCACTCCCACAGCTCCTTCACTTGCCAGGCTTCCTTCTGGCACACAGCCCAACCTGCTGCAGCCCCAGAGGCTCAGAGAACCACAGTTCTTCTTTTTAATGTGCAACATTACTTCTAACTTAACAAATCCTTGCCAATGAGCAAGTAAAGTTGAGATCCTTAACTGATACCAGTTCAGATAGCTGCACTGAGTGAATGAGGTTAACTGTATTTTTAACAAACTTGCAAGTGCTATAGACAGTGCTTTCCTTTGTGTTAAAATATGTATGTAGTTATGCACAGAATGTCCTGATGTTTTCTGTTACTGCTTGGTGAACAAAATCTGCATTAAGATGGTATAGAATAAATGTAAAAAGCATGTGTGCTTTACTGAGAAAGTAGGTATTGTCTGTGCAGGGGGCTATGGTCAGGGGACCATGAATGTTTTGAATTCATCTGTGTGATCTGGCTGCAGAAGAAATGGAAGGCTAAATTTCATAAAAAACATGCTTTTGATGAATTAGGGTCTGTATAATAAAGCCTTAAACAGCAGGAAATTTGTTCAAGTGATTAACAGTGATGATATCCTCCAGAACAGAGTGGGAAATAATGCCCACATGGGGTATGGGAACCTCAGCTAAACAGGTGGGTGGCAGAGTACCTGGAAAGGGTGACCAAGAAAAAGAAAAGCCCTCATGAAGGACTTCTCAATTATGGAGAAGAGGGAAAGCACCCAAATCAAAACTTGTTAGGGGAGAAATTAGAAGCACAAAGGGCAGCCAGAAAGTTTACAGGACAGAGAAATGCAAGCAAGAATGTCTGCATGCAACAAGAATTTCAGTACTGAGAAGTTGTTGGAAGGAGAAATGATGGAGTTGCCAGACTTTTTGGGCAGGACAGGACTTTCCAGAGTTCTGAGCATGTCAGCTCCAAGGGTGGTAAAACCATAGAAAACACAGCAGGGCAGGAGTGCAGGCAGGACATCCTCTTGTCTGTGGGAATGTTCTTGTCTTTCCGGTTCCCGGAAAACTTGAATCGTGTGCCAGCAAGCAGAGATGATGGGAGAGCGACCTGTTTGGAAAGCAGAGTGGCTCTCTGCCTCTCAGCAAAGGCAGGTGCAGGGGACAGCATAACCTCCTTGATGTGAGCACTGCCACACAAAACTGGAAGGACAGATAAGGTCGCTTAGGTAACAAAAGACTTGGGAAACAATCTTCCTGAAAGGAAAATACCTATTTTTAAAAATTGTTGGTAGTTATTAGATAAAACTAATGGTTAGGAATTGTTGATGACCTCCAAAAAGTCAAACATACAATGATACAAGAGGTTTGGCTAGTACACAACATCATGCTTTCTCCAAGAGGCAGTTTGATATGAGAGATCCGTGTCTGATAGCTGTTCCTAGTACAGAAAATGAAAGTGCTGTCTCTGTAGGTGTCTCCAGAAATCAGCCTCCCTAATGGTTTGGCTGGCACTTTGCTTGCTTGAATTGTGTTTTGTGTTTTGCTACTGTTGTCTAACAGGTGATGCTGTCAGTCACTACTCTGAATGCAGGCAAAGTGAAAAACAATAAATTTGCATTATATATGCAAATGTGTACACAAGATCTGTGTGTATATTCAATTGTGATTTCTTAAAATGAGCCATCCACCAGTCTTACAGTCTGATTTTTAAAATTTTTTTCCCCCTAGATTAGCCTCTGTCAGTGTCTGAACCCTTTGCTGTAATGGATATGTTTTGTATAGGACCTGTGGCCTGTATGTGCTTTTAAAACAATGCACAGAATTCCTCTTTCCACAGTTTAATTCCACAGAATTACCCATTCCTTAGGAGACCTATTTCCTGGTATTCAAAGTAAGACTTGGAAGGTAGGATTGTGTTGTTTGTCAGAATGTCACACAGAGAGTGCTGGAGTGTGATTTCTTGAGTAGCTGTCCCCTGAGAAACATCATGCAATAACCTTTTCTTTCCCCACACTGTGTGCAGCTGTTCCTTGCAAGTGTTGAGTGATGTAGTCAGTCACACTTGGATGACTTCTGTAGCTAATTTGCAGTCATCTCCTTTTTTCATATGCTTTTTCTTGGGTATGTGAGGGTAGGTTGTACAATAATCTGTTGTATGAGATTATGGCAGCCAGTATGAATGTACCTATATTTATGTTTGAACACAAATGTATTTATAGCAAATGTTGCTTCTAGAGAACTAAGGAAGGTCAAGGAGTCAGCTGACCTCATAAGCAGCAGCATGCGTGAAAAAATAAATTTGGGTGAAACACAACATAGCTTTAATGGCGATTAATAGTATGGAGGTTGGACTATGAATTTTTGTTCTGAAACAAAAGGGAATTAGTTCAAGCAAACTGGATTCTGTGTGCCAGCTGTATAGACAGAACTCCTGGTTTACTCACTCATTGGAAAAAAACAAGTCATAAAGACTACCAGAATTTAGTTTGTCTTTTGGGGTTTTTTTCATCGTATCAAAACATGAATAAATGTAAAATGAAATGCTTATGTAGCAGTCATAAAACCTGAGAAATGTAGAAGAGTTGCAAGAAAAGCTCTGTAAAGAAAATGGCTTAGGAAGATGACAGTCTCAGTTGAAAGTCATGGCATCTTTCCAAGATGATGTATATCCTCTTTATGTGTGATGATGAGTAGCTGGTAGCTCTGTCACCACAGCTCCTAAAAGGGACTTGGGCTGAGGTGAAGTGCTTTCAGGTGCTCCCTGGGTAGCAGGTATGCAGTGCTAGTGCTCAGGTCTTGTTTCCGTAGTTCCCTGTAACTGCTGCAGTGTGGGGATAGCCACCTGAAAGGAATCAGGGCGGATTATCAGGAAGGGACAAGAAAAAAAATCTTCAGGCAGAGCTATATCAAATTATTTCTTGAAGAGAAGCCATAAGGCTATATGTCCATTTGTGTATATGTAGTTTTAAGTTTAACTGTAAAGATGAGAGAATCATCATAAAACACTTTAAAACAATTTTGCAGTATAACAATAAGCAAAAAAACCACAGACAGCTGTTAAGAAACACGTTTGTGTTACAAAACAAATGTGAGACAACAGGTTAAAAACTAGTATGAAGACTTGATCCAACTTATCAGGTAGATTCAGGTTTAATTCATATTTCTATGGTGTTGTGGATATCTAAGTTGTGTACAGTTAAAAATAAAAGCAAATCCAAACCTGTACATGCATTATATGGGGATTTTTCAAAAGCAATGTTTGAGAACTCCTCCCATTTTGTTTATCAGTCTCATGGATATTTATGGAAAATAAGGGCTAGTTTTCAGATGCTTTAACTATGGGATTTGAGGTACCAACAAGATTGGCCACATTCCTGTAAGAGTTCCCTGAGCTTGCTGAAGAGCAGAAATTCCCCTGAGGTTCACCTCTGTGAGTGGATGTGTTTAAAGAAAGGGGAGGTTGCTTTGGCTAGTCTGGTCACAATTCAAAGATGGTTCTTAAGGAAAAACAAGACAAAACTAAACAAAAACCAATGAACAACAACACAGGAAAACCCCAAAACCAAACCCAAGCAGCATCTTAATTTGTCTTGGTCTGGGTATGTCCTCACTGGTACATACAACCCAATAGTGCTATTATTTTGTGGAGCAGTTTAACTTCACTTACTGTGTGACACTTGCTTCTTAATGGACTTTTGATAGCTGGCTTTAATCCACCTTGTAAATCTTTGAAGTTCACATTTTATGCAGTAAGTGATGAAACCTTTGCTATAATGAGAATCTATCGTTGTGTTGTCTTTTCCACTGAGATTTATGGAGTTTTTAAATGTGATATTTAAAAATGGTCATACCTTTGAGTCCTGACCTCTACAAAGCGTGGTTTGCTCTCAGAGTGGGTACACTACCTTAGGAAGATCATACTGTACTTTATTTCAGCTGTTTGAGAGCATGATTGTAAGGTTTGGGAGTCTTAATTTTTACTTGTTAGGTTTTTTTTATGGTATGGTGCAGAAGGCCCCCTTTAATACTGTGGTGCTAGGTAGAGAAGGAATAGCCTGTCTCAACTGTAGATATTTGATATAATTTAGTGAGATTGCTTTGGTAAAGTGTATACCTTTTAGAAAGACAACAATGCATTTATGAAAAATGAATAACCTTGTAGCTCCATACATACTGATCAAACTCTTTCACAAGCTATGGAAAAGAATGGTAAATACTATCTTCTTGTTACAGTCTGTTTTCCCCTCAGTAATTTTTTTTTCTAATCCTTGCACAGCTAAAGTCTGTGCTGTTGTATTTTGTTACGAATTATGAATTTGGTCTATTTAGGGTGAGGAGAGACTTAATTTTTTTCAACTAATAAATATGTATTTTTAGTTTTATTTCTATAGAGCAGGAAAGGGGAAGCAGCCATCTGCAGGTTTGTTCTTTGCACAACTTTACAATACGTTGAGTTAGTAGGCCACCAAAAAACCTTGTAAAGGTCAGTTTGACCCATGGTAAGGAGTTGTCTCACATTGTGCTGCAAAAGAAATGCAGGGATTTTTGAATGACTGTTAATTTTACTGCGTACTACTCACTTTTCTTCTTAACAGCCAGAATTCTTTTAGTGGCAGGAGATTACTGTCTCATTGATTCACTGAACTTCCCCATAGAGGGGAGTTAACAGGACATGCTTTGTCAGCACTGATTTGGAGAACAGTGGAGATCTTTACCTGTTGTTTGGACTGTCAGGTATGCAGCCTTATGGGTGTCTATTTCAGAAGTAATCTACGAAGGCTGTGTAGTAATGTTATGCAATTGCATTTAAAGCCATTTTAAGCTCAGGCTGCCATGGTCCTATTCTTTCCACTTGCTCTCACTAGCTACCAATGCTTGTGCAAACACCATCAGCCATTTCAGGAGCCTAATCTGACTGAAAATATGTCTGTATATGGAGTTTTCAGCTGTGATGGCTCCCAGGCCAGCTCACCAGAGAATTGCATGGATGCCAGTATATATAAAAGACTTACCTAATTCAGGAGTAAGCTAGTTCAGTAAGGGAACTGACATGCCTGAAGGTTTGGGGAGATCTCCCAGTTTCAGTGCAGTGCTATTTTGTCTGTGTCCTGATATTTCTCTTTATTTCCTGGATAGAACAAGCTTGTGCTTGTAGCTGCAGCCTGAGACATTAAAAATCCTTAATGAATAAGGAAAAACTCTCCTCAGAATTTGCTGCTTTTTTGGTGTTTCCAGAAACAAAGTAAATGAAATAAGAGGGAATGTATCTTAACAAATGATGTGGTTAACATTCAGTAAATATTGATTGACATCTGGGAATTTGAAGGCTATTCAGGTAAACTAAGGAAAAGGTAAAGGTGAAAAGCAACTGGAAGTCATATATTGGTACAAAAACCTACACCAAAGAAAAAGGTAATGGGACTTGGTTTTAGACTAAAACATTTTATACTAGTAATTTGACAGCTTCAGTAGCACTTCAATTAAGACTTTGGGTTTGTTAATCCAAACTGACCACAAGATATGCCATGCAATTTTTTGTTTGCTTAGGGTTTTGATAGTGCAAGAAAATTGATACATGGGTTAATAGCCTGCATTCCTGTAAAGACACTGCTGGATAGACCAGAACAGAACAAAGCAGTCAGTGTAGCTCAGATAAGTTTTGCTTCTATAGCAAACAGCTCATAAATGATAGCTTAATGATTGCTTCACAAAATTTAAGACAAACATTGTTTTTAAATCTCACCTACTGGCTATCTGAATTAAAAGCCAATAGCAAGCTCTTTCTTGCAGTGTTTGTTGTTCTCTGTCATTGGCTAAAGAAGCTACTGTATGACCTGAGATTTCTTTGTGTCTCAAAATTTATGTGAGCTTATTAATGGAGGCCAACCACCACTAATAAATTTGTGGTGCATGTATAGCACAACAGTTCATCTCCTCTGACATCATGACTGAATAATTTATAGATGTAGTTATCCTGGAATTTGTAGGGATCATTAGCATTTTAATGAAAAAGATACAGCTGTTGTACTAAATCTTGACTTTTTTTTCCTTCTCCCTCAGCTGAGGATTTGGATCTGCACTCTGGAAGCAGCTGACAGCGTGTGGTAATGTGCTGACTGGCACTATGGGCAGGCGGTACCCAGGGGCTCACTATCGGCCAAGCAGCTCATGTACGTATGCAATCGGGCTCATTTATCTGTTGCTTTATTACTTTTGAAGGCTGCTAAGCCTATAAATTTTGAAATAGTATTTATAAAGAGTGCTGACTTTTTCTAATCGATGCCAGCCCTTCTGTGTGTGTACCAAAATAGTAAGTATATTGATCGATGTTTAAACTGCAAAGGTGCTTTCTAGAACTTTAAAAAGTGGCTTGCAGTGTGACTTGACCTGATGTACTGCAGTGTGCTGTGGTTTCTGCTGTGCCTTGTGTTCAAGGTCTCCAACTTCATTTATTATAGAGTTCTAAGGTTAGCTGTTATTCCTCTTCCCATCCATCTCAAGCTTTTAATACCAGATACCTTCAAATTAACAAGCTACTTGAGCTCAACCTAAAATGTCACTGTGCACTATAGCTTCAATTGCTTACAACTTCACCTAACACCTCCAGTTCAGAGTATCTATATTCTTGAGTTCAGTATTATTCACGTTGTTTCTTTCCTCTGAATTGTATCCTACTGGATTGTATTACATCATCTCCTACTGAAGTTTGTCTTCTGTAGAAGTGCAAAAAGGGAGCTCCTAGAATTTATCACCTCACTCCTTCCATCAACCACCACAGTGCAGTGGTTCCACAGTGCAGACCATGGGAAGTGAGCTGATGTGACCTCCCTAGAGAGCTGTGGGGTAGGTAGCACCCCACCTCCAAAACTCTGCTGCTGGTCCTTGTGCACTTTCTGTTGATCCCTCAGGCTGCTGAGGTGAAGTTGTGGTAGGTTAGCTTTTGTATTTACTCTTCCTTCTGCTGTAGCAAAAGAGCATGATCCCACAAGGCTTTTCTTGGCATCAAAGCCAGCTTGATAAGCTCTCACTTCTGTAATGTTCTTTCTGTTGCTTAAAAGACTTCTTTAAAATCAGGCATCTGGCTCCACACGTACTTGCATTGGCTGATTCAAGTGGTAAACTGCAGTGAGAGCTGAGAGCTGTGGCAGGACAGGGACTTCTGTGGTGGCTTTGCCATTGGACATGAGGAACTGCATGGTGAGATCCTGCATTTAGAACCTGGCACTTGGGGTTTTGCCTAACCACAGGGCTAAACCCTAGGAAGTAGTAAAGCATGGTTACTTTCTGCTGCGGACTAATCATAGATATCATAAGGGTACATGTTAAAATGGTGCATTAGAGCCAGCTTAGATACTGTGTCCAAAGACTTGTTTGAGGGCTATTGTCTATTCCACAATGGAGGAAATAAATGGTTGTTACAGTTTTGACAGCCCTTTGTTGGCGGAGTACTGAGTTGGACTGATCTGCTTGAATCACTTGACATTAATTCTGGGCACTAGCTTTCAAACATGGCCTCTCAGTGTACTGCTGGACATGATATCCATGTCCCATGCCTAGGCTTAGAGCTCAGACATTTAAGATGTTCTAGTGTAGAAGTATCTAATCAAATCCATTCCTGCTTAGAGAGAACAAGTAATAGGCATTAGATTCTTACCAGAAGAGCCTGAAATGCTTTTCCTGTTGTTTGGTTGAACAGTTCTAGGCATGAAGAAGTAGAATTGTTTACTTGGGGAAAGGCTGGGGCTCCCATCATCTGCCAGGGCCAAAACTTGCATTAGAATCAATTGGCACCAGAACTCCCTTAGTTTGAGGACAGAGATATCAAAACACCTACCTCATGACTGCTTTGTGCTTTTGTTAAACTAAGTTTTCCCTTTCCTTAACCTGTCAAGGTTTCTAAGCCAGGAAACTTTCTTTGTTTTTTGGTTTTGTTACTGTATGATTTGTGCAGCTTCCTGGTGCTTAACATAACATTTTTGGTCATCCAGCAATAATGGTATTGAAATTGCCTAGTATTTGGGAAATGTGGATCATAATGAAATCTCTGATAACAGATTAGATCTTGATGGAAGTGCTGGTAAAACATATGACTTTGCTTTTGTGTTCTTTCCATAAATAATGAGTAATTGCACCACCTCAGTTATTGTATTTCATGTTTACAGTTGTTGCAATCTTAATGTTGTACATCAAGGACTTGGTGCAGCCTTAAGCTTTAGTCCCTGACTTTATCTTCTGTCTGTACATATACCTACACCGAAATAAATCTGTGAAGGGAAGAATTTGGTCTGTGGGGAGTATAGCAGCTGTATTGCCTCTTAGGTAGTAAGGTAACATTTCATCCATTTATGGCACTGACTGTTTTGTTGAAGGATTTCATAAATTTATTGGATAGAATAGTGTGTGGTCTTATGAGGATAACAAAAGGTTTTATAGTCGTGGAAACACATAACAGTTTAAATAGAAAATGGCTTATTTGAAGCCCGATGCTAGGAAATTTATTTCCTATACGGGTGCTGAAGGTATAAAAAACAGCAAGGTTCTTTAAATTGTAAAATGGAGAGCTGTGAATTTAACAGGTGCCTGCAGGTTTAGACTTTTAAAAAGTATTAATTAGAGAGCAATGATCTCCCTTGATTATTGTCAGCAAGCAAAACAGGCGTATCCCTGGCACTGTCTAATGCTGCTTGTGCTGATCGAACACTCCCTTGTGTGCTATTTTGTTGGATTTTCTTTCTTTACTGTATTTTCCTTGTGAAAACATACAGACTAAGGATGGATGTACAGTCTCCACCTACTGAGAAGCTAGGTTTTGTGAACAGACTTCTTTCATTAATTTCTCCTGAGCTTTTTTATTTATATTTTTTCTAATACTTGCTCACAAACTCCACTTTTCTGCATTGGCTGCAGCAGCTCTTGTGAAAACATGGTTCTGTTTGTGATGTTTAGGTAGCTTCAAATTTTATTTCATACTAAAATTTCTTTCTATGCACAAGAGTTTTGTATGTCTGGAAAAAAACCTTTTTAAAGGGCTTGTCCATGTGCCCTGTCCACAGCATAACAACTTTGGTTAACAATTTTGGTTAGTTGTAGTCTTTTGCATGACATTGAAATCTGACCAAGTGTTTTGGGTTGATTCCAGTGCCTTCCTACTGGCATTCAATGCTCCCAACGGGCTTAAACAGCATCAGCAGCAACAATAATAATAGTAATAATAATAAAAATTAAAACCGCAGAGTTTTGTAAGACTGCTTTAAATAAAAAAAAGCCCACTTTTTTAAGGACATTGGAAGTGAAAAAATACAGAAATATGTGGGTGGTAGTTTTCAGCACTTGCTGACCTTTGGAGTGTTCAGGGGTGGAGGCTCAGTCCTGCAGTGGCAGATCAGCTTTCACTGGGAGGAAGGGACCTGCTTGCACCCGGAACTCCAAGAGCAGCCCTGGCTGCCCACAGACAGGAGTGCCGCATGTCCCACTCTTAAGTCATCCTCTTGATTTGTGGCAGGTAGAGGTGGATTTCTGGATTTTTGACCTATTAGTGACTCAGACGAAGGTCCATATGGAATGATTTTTTAATGTGATTCTGCAATATAATTATTAGAGCTGACACAAGTTTTATTTCAGAAACTTCTGCTGGAGGGTGACTTTTTTGTTCCAAGCAAATTTTTTTGAGAAATGCCATTCTTCTGAAGCATTCATAAATCAAGGATGACAATGAAAGGAAATACTCCTCATGAGATGGCACTCCCCTGGGTTGCAGATGGGAGAGGTTTGAGTCTTGGTTCTCCATGATCATCTGCTTCATGATAAAGCTGCTCTTATAAAGAATTCAAAGCACTTGAGGGCAGAAAGAGCAGGGTTGATTTTATAAACTTAGGATTTGATTTCCCTTGAGGAACACTCACATTTCTGCTCTGCCTCTGTCTATTCAGCTTCCCAAGGAATGCTCAACTGTGCCTTTCATTGCGCTGAGCTTGCAAGGGAGGTGTTGTTTCATAAAACTGCTGGAAAAATCTTAGTTTCACTGCAGTGAGGTAAAGAAACAAATGTGAGAATGGTGACATTATAAATAACAGCAAAGCCCTGAATGAACCCCAAACTTCCAGTCTTGCAGCCAGTGCTGACAATTACATTGCTATCATTAGCACAAGATGAGTTGGTATAAAAATGTATCATGGTGTGGCTCTGTGGGCTTGGAGCTGCTCCTAGAATAACAGAGTACTGACTCAAAGAGGCACCTAACCCCAAGGAGGAGGAGTAAATGCCCTGTGCAGCTCTTGGTAGAAGTGTCAATAAAATTGTACATCTACAAAATCCTGCCCTGCATCTCCTGACCTTTTCTTTCCAGACAAAGACATCTTGGTGTAAATGAGATTCAAGCTTTAGCCCTGCTCAGATCATGCTTGGACAGGTAACACTTTTCTGTAAAGTCTATTTAAGAGCCCCACATAATAGCTGAGGAAAAGGCAGGAATACAGACAACTGATGGAGTGGAAGTTGCAGAAGTACCCAATGACATGTGTTGCTCTCTTTGTCAAAGTCTCTCTGGTTTCTGCCTTTCCTAGGAAGCTGTGTGGAGACTGTCATAAGAACTTCACATTTTCCTCTTGAGTGATCCTGGTAAAGCTCTAAAGCACGTTCTCTTGTTGGCAGGTAGGAGCTGACTCAGAGCCTGCAGATGAAAAGCTTTCTTTAGGGACTGTGTAGTATTTTGAATGCCTATTGTCACTTACGCATTTATTTCTTAGCATAATTAAATAGGAGCCCTATCTCAGGACCCTGACAGGTCAATTTTTCTTCATGGGGGAGTCAGAGATAGAAGCTGAAGGTTTCCTTGTAATTTCACTTGGGGTTGCATGTGGTCATGGAGAACCATCATGGTAGCAGATTTGCATCATGTGTTTGAGCCCTTTCACAGAAACTCTAGTTCCTTTGGTATTTATACTTTGTGGAGATCTATGAGTTTGTAGATAAGAAAGAAGAACAGAGAATTTTGGCAAGCATGTCAAGAACTCAAAAACTCGACGCGTTTTTTCCCTGTGTTGCAGTTCAGACCAGTAATACTGGTAGTTTGTTCTTTTCCACTTGTTCAATGTTTTCTACAGCCAAGTTGGTTGAAACTGAATCTGCTTTCAGCCACACTTCAGCGTAATTAATATAAATGCCAGTAAGTGCAGTTGCTTTCCTCTTATGTTCTCCTTCCACTTTATTATGGATTGATCTGCTTAGTTTATGGGGACCATAAAGCAAATATGATAGTTTGATTTCATTTATGAGCATGTGGTTTGTTTTATATATGGGCAGTATGGGCAGAGCCTTCTCAAGAAGCTCTACTGGCTGCATCAGGCCAGGATTCAAGTCATTGCTGTATTCTAGTACCATAATGACACTGGGAGGGTTCCTGTAGGGTATGGCTCTTTTAGTCATCCCTTGTCATTCTGTCAGCATAAGCAGTACTGCAACACTTGGTTTATAAACTGTTGTATGTTTCAAAAGATTTCTGACTTGTCCCATTGAAGTTTGGTTGAAGACAACACATAGCTTTGCAGGGAACTTTTGGCTTGCTGAGATGTTTGTCTTTGTGTAGTGAGCCTTATTTTAGTTCAACCTTTGATGAAAAAACAGACTGGAAATGTAGGGACCTTTTTTTGTGTGATGTACCCTGAGCTCTGTTCCTTCAGTGGAGACTAGGAATGTGTGGGTAGGACATGTGAGTCCAATTTTCAGACAGTTCAGCAAATGTAGTTAAAAGTGCACATATATACTAAACTTACCTAGGTGACATACAGAATGTTTTTAATGTACATGGAACACAAACAGTCTTTTCAACATGCAAAATCTTAATTTGCTTTTCTTGAGAGCCCTGATAGTCTCATTGTGCAAAAGCTGGCACTCTACTGCTCTTTTCTGTGTCTGAGTCTTGGGCTTTTTATTTTTACTCACTGGTCTCAACTTACTGTTAGCAATTTGAAATTATTTGCAAACACTTAGGAATTAATTAAATTAGATGTGTTTGTTATATTGATACTTTTGATAGACACATACTTTTATTCTTTATTTCCATATAGATTTGTAGAGAGTTGACTGAAGGATTATTTTCCATTTTTTTAATTCTCAAATTTTCATCTCTACAGCCTAATTTGATACTAAGTGCAACTTTACAGTAAAGAGAAAACAATTTTTGCTGTAGAATGCTCTTTCAAATGCTTTTTAAGATCTCAACTATGAGGCAGTAAAAATAGGTGGCTCAAAACTACTGCTACCAGTCTGGGTAATCTGAGGAGAGTAACATTTCTGGATAACCTTGTTTGGTAAAAGTTTAATGTATAACTAGCCATAAATTTGTAATATGTGCTTCAGAGGGCAGATGAAGTTGTAGCAGGTGAAATCATGATGCCAGGCTATTAGAAGTTTAAAATAAATTAGTTTAAAAAGGGAAACTGAAATGTCTTTATTTATGTGCATGTGGTTAGTTGTTCTTGGAGAAGCAGATTGTGCTCAGGAGTATGCAGCCTTGTTTCTAGGCTTTGCAGGAACAGGGAGTGTTTGTGAGCTGCAAATAGCAGGGCCACAGACAGCGTGTGTGGGAGGTGGTTACTGATAATAATCTGTTTAATTTTTTTTTTTTCCTAGCACAGCATCTGTGCTGGAACCTTAACTATTCTACCTGACAGGGTCTCAGTTAGCATTCTGCTTGCTTCTCTAACTAGTGTTATGACCTGTGCTTTATGTCTTTCCTGCTTTTGGTGCCTGTGTCACCTGATCAAAGAGCTTGGGATTGGTCCAGTGCTGTTTCAGACAGCTGGAAAGCTGGTCCTAGACCTTGTGGGTTTCCTTAAGCCTGTTAAGGAATCTATCATCTTTTGAGTGGCTCTGTTTCCTGATTTTGGAACTGACAAATGATCAAATTTAGATTTGTGTGGGTCTGAAAAAATCCCTGGTTTGAAATCAGTCTGGATCACCCAAAGTCATTTTATGTGCCAAATCTATGGCCCTTGATTCCTTTTTAATGCTCCATCAAGCGTATGGGTAGGCTGCCTGTCCTACAAAACATTTTGGTTACATTTTTTCACTGAGACAGCTTATCCTAACTTTCTGTTTCATTTGACGTTTTGCTTTTGTTTTGGTATTTCTGATCAGCTTTAATTACACACGGTTTACCTTGACATGGTAAGAGTTGGTAAGAGTTATTTTTGGATGGCATTTGAGATTGAAGCTGCAGAATATAGAAGTCCTTTTTGCTTTATTGGTCATCTTAGTTGCAGAAATTCAGGTTACAATTTCTGAGTTTGTGTTTCTGTTTAAGGGAGAATGACATTTAAGCTTGTGCCCTGTATTAACATTTATGTTAAAAGTAGGGATTGTAAATCAGCAAGATGTGCAATCTTTGTTGTAAAGATGGAATTATTTATACAACAATTAAAAAAGCGGAATGTTAGGGCTCAGCAGTTTAATTTAAACAATGGGATTAGAAAAAATTACAGCCATTTACTTAGCAAATGTTGCTGTGAATGTATAGATCCAATGACAGAAGGTCTTGTTATCTGTGCTCACAAGTAGCCAGCAGATAAAACACACTTCGTCCTCTTGCTGTGACAACACGGGTTTTGCTTACCAGACTGTTCCACTCTACACACGGGGGGAAATCTAATTAAAGGGAGAAAACTGAATTTGGAAAAGACTTAGCATGCCATCTTGTTTTTTTCCCTCACTAAATGCAGGATTAGTCGTTGTGGCATGTCATGGCAATACCTTATATAAATGAAAGAATTGGTCTTTATTTCTTAAAGTGGTTACTTGATTTAAGAGTACTGTAGTAGCACAAGATGACTCAGGTTCTCTGCAATATTAAGTTTCAGTCAGGTAGTCAAATATACACTGATTATTTAGATGTATCTATCTTAATTTTAAAAAAGTACAGGAACAGTGGATTTAGCTGGTTTCTTTGTCATTAATTTTTTTTTTAATTTCTCTTTCTTCTTTGTATCTGTTAGAATCTGATTCTGAGAAGCATCTTGTCTCAGAATTTTTTCTGGATGAGGAGTTTGACTAGCTTTGTGGGAAGGGGGAAGGAAAAAAATGGTAAATTAGAAGGTATATTCAACTTGAGTGCTACAACTCATTGAGTATCTGAAGGTTTTTTTCCCTCAATTACACCACACAAAGACAGATCAGCTTTATGGATTCTCATTAATAAGAGCACGACTAGAACAGAAACAGCTCTACTGCTAGGCTGTTGCAGTTGGTTGGCAGCATGATTAGCTCTGAAAGGAGAAATGTCATTATTGTGGCAGCAGGGACTGGCAGGGTGCCTCCTGGGGATGGAGGAGCCAGGACAGAAAGCTGGTTACCAGATGGTGATTTCAGTAGGACTAGGTGAAGCAGGAAATAGCTGGAAACGGGAGACGCTGCCTATAGCAATCAGGTTGAAGTGGTGATTTTATTCTGATGTGAGGACAGATCCAGGATGGAGTAGAGAGGGCAGCAGTGATTACCTGCTTGGGCAGGAGTGTTGTATTTGATGATCTGGAGAGGTCCTTCCCACCCTCAGCAACTCAGAGATTCGTGTGGAGTCATCTGCAGATAGATTTGAGAGTACCATGTAAAGTGCTGGCAGCCTTGCTCCTTTCCTGCTCTTGCATTCCCCAAACTGCTCTGCCTACCATCATAATTTGCACTCTTGGCTTTGCTGAGCTTTCTCTTTCCAGCTTCCAAGCTCAGTCCAGCTAAGATGTCATTGCCAGAGGAAGCAGCAAGAATAAAATCATCGGCTGTAGTCGCTGATCTACCACAGCACTTCATTTGAATATTTTCTTTCCTTTTCCATTCTGAAAGTGTTAGGTGTTGCCTGGAATTTGTGTAGGTATCTAGGTAAGAAGAATCAGATGACATATGATACTAAGAAAGCTTCTAGTCTTGATTCTGATTTTAGCTAATAATATAAATCTGGAGTTTATTAGGATGCTTTTGGCTGACATCTGTTTATCTATTACCATTTAGCTGGTCATAGTTTTAGAATGAATGTTTTAACGTTGTAATTCACCCTTTGAAGTGAAGGGAGTTAGCTGGTGTTGAGCTGCAATCATTGTAGAATGAAGGTGTTCTCTACAGCTGCTTGGACTTAAACTGAAGTCCAGGTGTATAAGACCTCTGGCTGTAGCCCCATGGCATGAAGTTGTCATTAAATGTTTTGTACTTGAGAGATAACCCTTGCAGAAGAGAAATCTGCTTTATGCAAATATTTGTATTATTTTTCCCTATGTTTCATAGACACAGTGACAAAAATTGTCATGAGTACCTTGTCTCTCACCGTGTGTGTCATTCATATCCAAACCAGAGACTTCAGGGCAAAATGGTTTATTTATGAGAGGATGGCCAGGAAAGGGTCCCATACTGGAATTTACTGCCTAACTTTCTTTTTATGATTCCCTCCTGTGAGATCAACCCTGTGCTTCTTAGTTTCATATGCTAGATCTCATTCTGCAAATTTTCTGGTGAATCTGCCTTACCGCTGTGTTTTCTTTTACCGGTGCTGCTGTGGTTTCCTGGGTAAGCTGTAATTGGGGAAAACCTCGCATCTTCCAATGTATTTAAGTTTTTGCTACAGTATGTTGACTAAAACTGGAGAATATTTTTGAATTTGTGCTCCTAGTAAAGTTTTACATTAATGAAAATATAATAGTTATTTTTAATTACATGTTTGTGTTGCTGCAGACTAGCCTCTCCCATACTTTATTGACTGTCAAATATCATTAAAAACTCAAAAGGTCCTCACTGTTATGCTGTGAGTTTTATTTAGAATGCTTAACATCTCTCAGGAGCTTCTAAAATGTGGTATTTTTCTTTTGTGTTTACCTTTGGTTTTAATTCTTAAATGGTCCCTCTTTTCAGATTTCAAATTATAATCTATTTCCTGATGCATTGCTGACGCCCCGTGAGCCATGTCAGAAGTACTTCCAGGTCAGATGCCCTTTAAAAGATTCTGCTATGCAAATATGTGAAATTTTCCTCTTATTTTTCTTCTTCTTCTTCTTTCCAGGCCCTTATTTCACTTCCATTTTGCACTTACACATGAAAAGGAGAAAGCACTTTGGTTTTTTTTTTAATAGTGCCTTTTTGAAGAAACTCTCTATTCAGTTTTTTTAAAATTTCCCGTAGACAATACGATGCAAAAAAGTAATTAGATGGCAAAGACAAAGTGGTAATGCACTATTCTTTGTTTGCAATGACATTTCCTCTCTCTTTCTTCTAGCTCTGTAAGTTTTATGACAAGATTGAAAAACATCGATAAAAGCCATTCAAGTAATAGCGTTATTTGTATTATTATGATCCTTAGAGAATTGGCACTAAGCTGTGTGAAACACATTATAGTAGTAAAAGTATTTTAATCTATATCTGTAAGAATCTTCAAAGTCTAGAATTGAGGCTGGGAGTTCTTTTAAAAAGTAAGCAAGTTGCAACCCTTAATGAATTGCTATGACAGATCTTCTACCAAGTTAAGTGCTGTCTTGAAAGACCAACAATTTAACCATGTTATTATTCCCAGTAATGATGTTCTAATTGTTGTCAGCTTTTCATCAGAGTAGAATATGTTTTAGTGTAGTACCCTACTTTTACTCACTTACAACTTAGCAGTGTTCCCCCACTTAAACTGAGATATATGGATCAACTCAGTGATTCCTGGTCTGGTTGTCCATTTGTGTTTGCTTTTCAGCAGAAGGTAGAGAAATTGAAAATGTGGTGCCCTGTGCCAGTAGCATGGTCCTTGCTGGTGGCCAGGCAGTACAAGGAGCTGTCTGAGAAGGGGGATGAAGTCTGCCTGTGGCAGCCCTGGATGCAGGAATCTAGGGTTCCTGCATTTTATTGAAATTTCTGATTAGAAAATTGGGATGTGCTTCCTCTGGGAAAAGTGATGCGTTTCAAGCATCATTGTGTCCTGTATAAAGGAGGAGGGACAGGCTATTGCTCTTCTTCCTTACACTGTTCTACTATGCAATCTTTCTTCAGTGCTCTGAGGCATTTCCTTGCATTCCAATTTTTCTGGCGCTTTAGTTAGTCATAGTCTCGTAGCAACTTCTACCCTTGAGATGGAAGATCTGCCCATCTGTATTTCTTCTTCTCTTTTTGCCTTCTTTTCTCTTTTTTTTCCTCCATTTTTCTCACATCTGTGTCTGCTTCCAAGAGCAGAGGGAAGCCGGCTGTGTGCATGCCAGCCGTGGCTGGGAGCGCAGGGTGACGGCCAGCGAGCAGGCTCGTGGCCCCCGAGAGAACAGCCAGGGTCACTCTGTGCACTCCTTGTGCTGCTGTTTGCCTGCTCATTGATCATTTGATCATGATGGTTTGATCAACACATCACCTGAGATGGGGTCAGGAGGGGAGGTGGTGTCTACTGAAAGGTTTGTTTTGACATTTTTCTGTTCATGGTCGTACACCAGCCCAACTTGACACCCAAGTCACAAACACTATGTGGGTCACAAAGACTCCTTGGCTCAGTTGTTGAACAATGTGCCAATGTTCATCAAATCAATGGAGAACCTTTATGAAGAGATTAGTAAAATGCAATACATTTTGTTGCAATGTTCCCAAGGTCTTATTCTTAACAATATTTCTGAGCAATGAAACAATAACAGCAGGGGACAAGCTAAAGATAAGCTGGTACATAAATACATAAGCTTTATCTGGTAAGATTATTTTTTAGGAAATTTGTTCAGTGACAAAAATGGTGGCAAACACTGCATGAAGTAGCTCATTTGTAGCAAAAGAGAAGAATAAATTTCAGTCTTGTTCCATATTGTGCTAATTGCATTTATTGGTGAAAAACGTAAATGCTTGTTTTAATTTGCTGAAGCATGAAGTAAAATGTAACCTAATGAAATCCCTACATACCATGCAATTGCACCAATTCTAAAGGTCAGGCTGTGGGTGGGGGGGAAATTATCCTGGCCTATTACTTTACTTTTTTATGTGACTTTCATGTTGTCAGATTTTGAGTGATTCAGAAAAAAATACAAAGCAGCCTGTTGATATGTAGAAGCTGTTTCATGTAAAATGTTTTGGTAACATCTGATCGGATGCGACCTTGCTTACATTAGACCTGATTGGTTTTGAACAAGGTCCAGAAAGCTCTGTGTGTGTATATGACATGTTTATCTGAGAAGTAATTTATAAAGTTCCTTTAAATTTTGTAATAGTTGTGTTTTAAAGTCTCTTGTGGCTAAAGTTTTTTCCAGGATGTTTTTTAGCCATTACCTAAGATGATGGCACAGCATGTGCATGGGGTGATCTGTCTTCTAAAGAATTTGCAATTGGTTTAGACTGACTGACCAGGGCTTGAGAAATTGGCAAACATGAAAAATTGTAAAATTTAGTTTAAATTCTGCTTTTAACAAGTTTTAGAAATTGTTCTTCAACAGCTGGGTGGGTGATTCAGGGAACAAGAGGTATTACTTGATCCACTTGGTTTCAAATGAAGCAGAGTGATGTTTGCAAGTGAGCAGCTTTGACAGCACATCAAAGAGGAAGGAACACTAGCAACTGTGCCTGCATTTAGATAACAATGAAGTGCTCCTTTTCACTCTGTTTATGTATTATATGTTCTTTTAAAACCCCTATATTTAATCCCTTGTAAATCTGTACAGCAGTCAGTTCTGTCATATATCAAATGTACAAAGATGCAGCACAGCTCAGCTGGAATGATCTGTCATTGGCTAGCTCAAATTACAGCTTTTCATTCCTGGATAAGCCCCAGATACCTTTTTATGTGCAATATAAGCAGTCAATGATAGCTGAGAATTAGGAACAACAGAAAGGGTGTTTCATGTTGTGGCAGATGGGAGTGATTTATTAATTGGCCTCTTAATTTAGTTGCCAGGTATCAAACAACAGTGACTACTACAGTAAATTGAGGTATTCATGGAGTACTTGTGCAGGTTAGTGGAAGCCATAAATAGACTGTACAGGAACGAATTACAGGTTTTTAAATGAGGGTTTTTTTTTTAAATAACTATATTTTGATAGTTTTTAATAGTCTAAAAGTCTGTTCCCTCAATAAACTTAATATTTTTTCAAAATATGAGCTGTGCACCTGGCTAAGAAAAACCAGAAACTTGTTTACAAGCAGACAAAAGAATAATATTATTTAACAGTGTAGTACGTGTACTCCAGCCTAGGATGTGTGTTTTATCCTTAAGCTTGAACTTTGTGAGCTATAGAAATAGTAAATCATCTCTGGAGCCAGCCCTTTTTTTGAAGTTGATTGAATACCAGCAGGGTATTTTGTCAAGGGATTTTTTTCCCTGCCCATGGAAATCAAATACACCTTTGTGAAATAATCTTCTACTTGTATTCCCTGACCCTCTACTTCCCTTCTCTAAAAAAAATTAAAAAGGAAGGTGGCAGAGGAAAGAGGGGTAAGGAAGACAAATAGCAGAGAAAATGCAAGTGTTAGGAGTCAATAAGTGACCAGCCAGTCAGGCTTAGCAGTAACAGTGCTACTCAAAGATGAAAAAGAAGCAGCATCTGTCTGTAGTCTGCTTAGAAATATTTCAAATTTCTGCTTCCTAGTAATGAGCACTTGAGGACTTACTTTTCTCCTCATCCGAGACAGAGGTGAAATACTGAAACAGTTATGGTAAGGTAGTGAGAGTCCCAGGCATTAGCAAAGGGCACCCCTGCTGTCACAGAGCCTGCCTACAACAGAATCAGAAATGAAAAATCAATCCTAAAACTGTCCAGTACAAGGTCAAGCTTTCTGCTTTTTCTCTTCGTGGTCCTGATGATCTCTCTGTATGTTTTTCTGCCTCTGATCCTCCTTATTTAATAAGATAAGTTTTTGTCTCTTCTCTTACCCGCTTAGGTTATGGTAATTTTCCTCCTGTAAAACAATTACCTAGAATGCCACATGCCTTTACCAGAAGCCCTAGCAAAAGAGTGTATGTAAAGAATGTGTTTCACGACTGTTTCTTTTGCTTTTCAGTCGATTCCGGTGTGGACGCCTTGGCAGTGTTTATGGCAAGCGGCAGCGCCACGGACGTTGTGAACCGCAACAGCCCCGCCACCCCGCCCAACACCCTGAACCTGCGCTCCTCTCACAACGAGCTCCTGAATGCAGAAATCAGGCACACAGAGACCAAGAACAGCACGCCTCCCAAATGCAGGAAAAAGTACGCGCTCACTAACATCCAGACAGCCATGGGTCTTTCCGATCCAGCAGCTCAGCCCCTTCTGGGGAACGGCTCTGCCAATATAAAGCTGGTGAAGAATGGAGAAAACCAGCTCAGGAAAGCTGCCGAGCAGGGACAGCAGGATCCCAACAAAAACCTTGGTACCACTGCAGGCGTAAATGTAACTTCTGAGAAGTTTGAAAGCAACGAGCCGATCCCGCAGGATTCCTCTGGCTGTGAAATATTACCCTCGCAGCCAAGGAGGACCAAGAGCTTCCTGAATTACTATGCGGATCTAGAGACATCAGCTCGAGATCTAGAGCAGGGTTTTGTTGGGGTGGAAGATAAGTCTGCACAAAGCAACAGCCAGGCTTCTACCCTTATTGTCAATGGGGAAGTCCTGCCCCGGAAACAGAACAACATGCCAAGCCCGGAGGATGGCCAGGTTGCCACAGTGTCTTCAAGCCCTGAGACAAAGAAAGATCACCCAAAAACTGGGGCCAAAACAGACTGTGCCCTCCACAGGATTCAAAACCTGGCTCCAAGTGATGAGGACTCCAGCTGGACTACCCTGTCCCAGGACAGCGCCTCGCCGAGCTCACCTGATGAAACAGGTACACAAGCAAAGGCTCCTCACAGCCACTCTTTTAGAAAGGGATTGCTTAGCTTTCCTCAGCTGGTGCCAGGAAGGAGAGAGGTGGTTTAGCAGTTTTAGTGGGGAAGTGGATTGTATCAAAATACAAGCACTGGCCTTGCACACAGCTACTTGTCTGCTAGGGAATGCTTGGAAGCTTCCTGGTTGATTGTAGCAGCTTTTAAGAAAGGCACCAGCAGATGCCCTATACAGGGTCCTAGAAATATGCTGACTGCACCTCTTGGTACTTTATAAATAATTGCCCTTCAATAATCAGTGGGTGCATGTTGTGAGAACATGGTTGTCAGGAGATGCTGAACTTCTGATAACACCTACACACAACAAAAGCTCTTCAGAACAATGATTTTTAGGTTCAGTGAAGATTTTTACTTTTGTAATGCACAACTCTGTAAGTGTGCCCACTACATCCCAGTCATTTGGTGATGCTCCCTCCCTATGTGCCAACATGGGTAAAGAGAAGCCCTCCCAGCTGAGGAGTTGTGCAGTGAGCCTTGGTAGTGTCCCTCCTGGAGGTCTGTGGTTTTGGGCAAGGACAGGGCTCTTCACTGCTACTGCATCTGGGGTAGGAGGAGAGCATCGTGGGGGGTCTTCACTGCTCAGAGCTGCCCAACCCCTGCATTTATGCTCCAATAATAGATGTTAGGGCCCAGAGAAAGAAAGACATTTATCTAGGGGAAAAAAATGCAGTAGGGTTTTAGTCATATGACTTCTGGGAAGTGAAAAAATCCGCCAGTATTGAGAATAGTTAATCCATAAAAGAATGTAGTCCAGCAAATACCTGGGGAATTAATAATGTTCAGTCCAGAGATTGTATTTAGCACTTCAGTTTATGCAGAAATATGATAGAAATATGGCTGTCCTGAGAAGACGCTGTTGATAATAACAATATGCTGCTTTCAGGGCATCTGAATTGTTTAGTCTTGCTCTTCCCACTCTTAACAATATTTCATTATTTAAATCCTGGAAATCTGAATGTTGTTTTGTGAGGTATTTTTGTTGTTTTGTTTTCATGTGTTTTCTTTTGGAGTTGTGTAATTCAAAAACCCTAAAAACTTTATTCGTAATTGATTGCTCTGGGAATGCATCGTTGTTCAGCTAAAATCCTCCTGAAGTCTCATTAGGGGTATCTCACAGATACTTCTGTGTGTGGTCTAATAAAAAGGTGAGCTTCTCTCTGAGTGAAGAGGTAAAAAATAAATACAACTCAATTTAAGGATCCAAAACAACTGACTTATTTAAACAAATGTAAATGTTGATAAACAGATATGATAGAATCCATTAATAATGGGCACTGAACACCACAAGCACAGTACAGTAAAAGAAATGTGTTTTGAGGAAAGTCTTTTTTTATTCTCCAGGGAAATTAGCTCTATGTGCATATTGACAAGAACTACATAGACCTCAACTCTCAGATAATTTTATTAGGGCTTTCAGCTATCTAGCTTTCTTTCTGAGATTTAGTACTTTAAAAAAAAAGAGTCTGCGGTGATTTTAGAAGCAGAAAAAACCTATAGTCAGCAAAGCAGTGGGATGTCATCGAGCTCTTAGCACATGCCAAGCCCTAATGGGTTTTCAGGCAGCCTTCCTAGAGACAGGCAGCCACTTGCCACCAGAGCTGATTGACACCCAGCACTGCAGGCAGTCCCCCAAACAAGGAAACCTGCCTCCCTTGGCCTCAGGCGCTGCGTCTCCCCTGGGACCTACTGTATCTATCCAGCTGAATCCTCTGGCATTTGGAGAGTCTTATGACACACCAGCTCCAGGTGGTTTTAACACTGCAAACGGACCAGAACTGGGTTCATGTCATGGGGAATGCTTCCTCCTTCTCTCTTCATAGTATAGCTTTCAAATGAAACAGATCTTGTGTTATTACACCATCTACCTATTCCTTCTCTCCCTCTCTGTGTATTCACCTGGATAAATTTGTATGTATTCATTGTATGAATCTATGTGGTGCAAGCAGCAGCAAAGCACATGCCCCAGAGCTCAAACCTAGGAGAGAAGGAGGGTGATGTTTTCTGTTTGTGGCTTGCCTTTTTTTTTGTTAAGCTCCCTAGAAGGCAGGCACATTACTTAATCTTTGTATCACCTGAAAAACAATTTCAATAGAAAGTTATTCCACCATAGTAAAGTGCAATAATCTCTGTGTAATAATCTCTAATGAATTAGAGATGGGAATTCTTTAGGAAATAAAAAGAATTCTCTTTGCCTACAAACCAACAAGAAAACTGGAATTTGCTTTTGCTTTCTGTTTTAATTTAAATAAAACCCTCTCCTTCTAGAGCCAGGAATAGCCCCATAATTAGGAAAGTCCCTGAGATGTGGGACACGTGGTACTAGAGAGCCACAGATGTTTCTGGCTCTAGGCCAGCTGCCCTTCTTCAGGGTTGTGGGAGGATGTGCAGGGGCAGCAGCCTCCTCTGACTCCCCAGTCTCTCAGCCTTTGGGTCACATGATGCCTCATTTCTCCCTAGCTGAAGTCAAAGGGGTACTAAAACCACAAGTGTCCTCTTTTTCAGGAGCGCTGCTGCTGTGTGCACCTGCAATATACCAAATGCCTGTGTGCTGCTGGTCTCTGAGCAGGTACCAGAGGGCAGTTTAATAGCTGGTCACAAATAAACCAGTTCAATCCCGTGCAGAAATGGCAGCTGTGAGACTGGTCCTTGGGGACCAGGGGTGCTGGCCTTGTAAAGAGAGCCCAGTGTTCTGAAATAACAGCACAGCTGGAGAGAATAGCCCTCTTAATACAATAAAAATTACAGTAAATCATGAACTTGTCAGAAAGACTTACAGAAGTGGTCAATTCTGCCTCTGATTTTAACCAGCATCTTTGACCAAATTAAAATGGATGTCCTCTTAAAAGCAGGATTCTTCCTTTGCAGTACCTATCTGATACAGACAATAAGTCTGTTACTTGCTCAGAACATTTTTTCTGTGTTCCTGAGTGAGGAAAAAGATTTATGTGCTAAAAATACATTGTGGATTAACGTAAGCCTATAAAACTAGACAGAGAACCACCTATACAGTTGTAGGATTCTAAATAAACACCCAATTTTCAGATTTTTGGGAATAAGAGTCTCTGGTTCACACCTGCTGTGNGCGTGTTACTGATAACCATGTCTCAAGAACGATGCATGTTTTACAGTCTCAGGCTTGACCATTTGCTGACTACTTATGAAATAAGAAAGGTGACTATTGCTCTATATCCCCAGTGTGTGTGTAGGTAACATTCTGCACGTGAAGTTATTAACTGCATGGTTGTCTCTTATTTAGCCATCCCTGTGAGAAGATTTTTGGGGTCAGTTTAAAAGAAATAAAACTTCAAGGGTAGCCATGGTTATGCAATGTTCACAGTGTCAGGGTGTTCAGGGTAGAAGGCTATAAAATAAATTGAACTTGATAGCAAATTGAACTTGAAAGATGATCCTCTCAAGTACATATTGCCACTATCTGTTGCACAGGGAGGTTGCTTGCTGTGTTTAGGCAGTCAGGTTGGTTTTATTCTGTGATTCTCAGTGGAGCTACCTAAATCCTTATCTTGGATGTTTGAGTGCTCTGACTTGAAATCTAAACATTCCACAATTAAGAGTGGCAATCAGCACCCAGATTCCACAATTAAGAGTAATAATCAGCACCCTTTTGAATTGAGATAGATAACAAAAACGGGTATGTAAAAGTGAATTAATGTGCTTAAATTCAGGAATGGGAGAATAGATGATTTTGTAGATCAATGATTAACATCGTCTTCCAAACAGTGTTTGCAATTGTGAAAATTTGGGACTACAGAAGAGGTTTTCCAGGATGTGTTGTATGGTCACAGTTACAGTTTCTTGCTTAACTGTTTGCCAAAAAGATAACGATTTTTCAGTTCATCAGAGCCATTCAATTTCCTCCCTAGAGTGAGCTTAGTTCAATTGCCCACCTGGTGTCTCTTGAGAAGTCTGGTGGTGTCCAAGTCAGGCAGCAGAGAAGAGGCAAGAGCTAGGACTTGAATTTGGAGAAACAATCACAGGCTGAGCAGGGTGCACATTAGGTAACATTGACAGATTAATTAACCAGCTGAACAGAGTTTGAAACACCTGCCCTGTAGTGCAGAAATGAAATTTGTTCATTTACTGTGTCTGTCTTTATTTTACAAATAGCTCCTTGTTTAATCTCTGCTATATTGTTCCTAAAGGGTCTAGGATGGTTTGTCATATTCTTTGTAAAAACAGCTCTCTCCTAGGGTGGCATCTCTCCCTGGGTGCCCTGGGGCTGGGGGAGATTGAGTTTGAAGACAGTTGCCTTGTGGTGGCTGTGCTTTGACTACTAAAGCATTGCTCTGGCTAGCTCAGTCCTTTGGCTACAAATAGTGTCAAATGTGGCCCAGAACCTACCTGACACAGCTTCATTGATTTTGACCTTACTCCAGCTGAACTTCTGGCCTCTTGATGGGAGTCTAACAACTGGGTTGTTTTGCCCTTGATATTTCATTTCTTGTTTGGTGTTTGTCTTTTCGGGGACACTTCCCATGCTACCTTAGTAAAGCACGTAATTCCTAATCCAGAAAATATCATAGTGCTGCTTTGAATAAATGCAGTACTATGATTTTGAGCATATTAAAAATGAATATTTTTCTATTCTGTAAAATGTGTAGTTGTGGGATAAACTAATGCCTGCAGGGCCTATGCCTGGAACATGTGGAATACCTGCATGGGAAAGCAAAAGGTGGCAATGGGCAGTAGAGGTGGTGCCAAGACAGCACAGGGAAGTAAATGCCAGCATCATGCTACTGCCTGAGCAGTTCACAAGATGCCCAGAGCACTGCACGTTTCCCTTAACTCCACAGTGCACTTTACACGAATGGGTGTAAGAGATATTAGGACATGCTTTTTGTGTGCTGTAGCAAAGTGGAAAACTCTTCTGAGCATCTATAGGGTAGACTCAAGTTTCAGAAGTGCTAAATAGCTTAATCATGTCAAGTACTTGACAAACTATTTTTGGAAACTTTCCAAGCTTCTGTAGTTTAGGGACAGAAGTGTGTAGTTCTGAATGCTGTATGTCCTCTCTGAGGTTAAATGCATCTTGCTGGAAAAGCTCTTCTATGCCTAGGATTGTCAGAGACAGGACTGAGCCAAGAGGAAGGGAAAAACAAATCACAGAAGAGAAAACAGAAAAGGTAATGGGGAAAAGTCAGGATCCTGATTTCAGAGGGATGATAATGCAGGAAGTTGCACAGAAGAAAAGCCACAATAAACTGATACTAGACTAACCATCTCTCCTTAAAAAAAAAAAAAGAACAAAAAAACAACTTTCCAGTTCATAAAGCTGTTCAAGTAATAAAAAATTATGGCTGAAATTGATCCAGTAAACCTCTGCCTCAGCACTTCTGAATGCTGTATAGGAGTCAGGCCAAACTTCAATCCACCTGATTGATGCTTTGAAATAGGTATAGATATCTCTGGGGAAGGGAAGGAGGAAACAGTATTACCTTTGGGAGGATGCTTTACGTGCAGGTCTGTTTGTTAAGGCAAGCTGAGAACAAGGTTATATTCGTCTAGGTGGGGTCTGTGTGCTCTGAAGCTCTTTTCAGCCTGTTTGGGTGCTTGTTTGTTATCTTCTAGGCTCCTGTAGATGAGCTGCAGGAGGTGTGGTAGAGGAATAGTATTGCCATTCAGCAGAACGAGTCTCTATTCTTTGCAGTGGCCCTTGAGCTCTTGGAGGACCTTGCAGTTGCTGGGGTAGCAGCGATTCACCAGGTGTACAAGCTGGGGGTGGCCGGCAGAGTTTGGGGAGTTTCCTGCTCAGAAGATATTCATGCCTCTTTGCACTCTGCAGAGTGGAAGTGCAAAGCCTGGGCCCCTGTGGCTGTTCCTGTGAGCACCTGCTGTGATCCCAGTGTCGGGCCCAGCAGTGGTGAGCTGGTCTCCCCACTGCTCTCAGAGGAGAAAGCTGGTGGGGGAACATTGGGTTGTGAAGTAGAGAGGATAGGCTGAAAGATGGGAATGTGACCTGGAGGAGGGATGCACTGGGGAGGGAAGCAAAAGGAGAGTAAATCATATGCAGCTGTGGAGATAAATAAGGACATGGCACCAGCTGCAGGAGAGCTGGAAGCAAGCAGGGATGTTTGTAGACAGTAGGTTAGGCAAGCAAGACTAGCACAAAGGCTATGACAGTAAATCAGATGGACTCAGTTTGACAGCAGAAGTGAGTATTGGGGATTTTGCTTGTGCTGTGATGTTATTTCACAGAAGTTCTGAAAACTTAAAGAACACAAAAATGGGGAACTCTGAGTTATTTAATGCTGAAGTAGTGCTAAGAGAAAGTCAGATCCTAGTTCAGGCCCCTGTGAAAGTAGATGGCTGTACAGTGAGGGACACAGACTTAAATCCTCCTCAAGCTCCTGACCTGATATGTTTGCACCTGGAGGTATTTCTTTTAATCTCCCCAAGGTAGTTGCTCCTTTATAGCCCAGCCTCTCAGTGCACTCATTTCTTGTGTGCTGAATTCTCACATAAGTCAAGCATTAGCTGATTGAAGTTGAATTCAGCTTTAATTAACAGCATGGGATTGGCTGAAGTGGGGTTGTGCGTCCCTTGAGTCACAAGGGTGCTGTTCTAAGTCAGGGTATTGGACGTACAGAAATTTCTAGATGTACAGAAACCTATAGCATGGTTTCCAAGACGTGGAAGAGATGGTGCTGCAGGCAGCCTTGGGTTTGTTGCTGTTGCATCAGGAGAAGGGGGGTGGATTCAGAGCAGTACTGAGCATCTCCATGGGCCAGAAGAGGTGTTGTGTGATATGACTTGGCGTGCTGCAGAGACCTTGCTCTGAACTCAGTCCTTGCTTGAGAATGGATGTCTGGTCCCTTCCTTAAGGGACATGAAGCCTTTTTTAAGCAATCCCATGAAAGCACATGTGTTTGCCATTAAGACTCAGTTGCTTCATTCTGAGAGCCCCTGGGTACTCAGGATTAGGCCATAAATGTCCAATATCTGGATGCCACAGAGCTCAAGATAATGACATTAAGTGGGTTTCTTGTAGTGTCTGGATCTGGTTTTGTAAACCCCAGCAGTGTGTGTCCTTCAGCTTGCAAAGTAGATTTGTCCATGATACTTTGGTGATGAGAAGTCATTGGGGAGAGAGGGAGAGGACAGCTCCACATATAAAGCATATATTTTTGCTTCCTGCTTGTAGTGTCTCTGGGGCGTTTTAATCCCTTTTTGTAGGGTGGTGGGTTATAGGGATTGTTTTTTAACTGCTATTCATTATGTTGATTATTTTATATGTACATAATTTGATACACTGGACTGATTTATTATATATTAAGACTACTTCCAGGCTTTAGCTTGAAAATCATTCTCAGAACTCTTTGATGAAACCATTTCTTAATAAAACTATTTCATCCTAAACAATAACACAATTTAAATAAATGCATTTTTCCCAATTTTAATTGCTTTTGAATTGAGATTCTGCAGAGCTCAATTTAAATTTTAAACACTGCATCAGTTATTAACTCAGATATTATTGCAGAGCACTGAGAGCAGAGTAGCACTGTCATAATCCACAAGTCAGAGCTTTAACTTTATAGAGCACATTTTTTGTTTGCACGTAACCAATAAAATACTCTAAATCAAAGGTTATGGCTTTTACTTCTTCAAAGTGGATTTTGGGCATTTCTCTGAACCTGGGAAGTTTTTGGTAAGGAACAAAGGACCACATCCCTCCTCCCCTACTCAACATGAAAGCCAAAAAGCACAACTCAGATTGGCCAAAATAATTTTTAAATTAGAATACATTCCCATTCAGACCTTAATTTAATTTTACTTGTACTCTGCAAGAAAGAGGCAGTTAAGTTATCCTGGTCATTTTGGCTGACAGGGTTCTTGGCTTTGCTTAAATTATTGATTATAGCAAGGGGAGGGACTTTGCAATGAGAACAGTGCTCTCACTAATAGAAGCCTTTCACTAAATCAATTTCTACCATTCCTGCAATGCACCTTCGGGAAGTCGGAGGTTTACAGCCTTAAGAATAATTTTGTCTTCGAAGAGTGGATCTTTGCTTTACATTTTTTTAAACTTTTCACGTTTATACAGGCAGCTGAAGAGAAAAAAATCAACATAAATATATTTCCGGGGGCTGATCTGCAGGATGAGGGGCTGTTCTGGTTCAAAGTTGAACTGATTAAATCTTGATTTGATTGTCAGCTAAAAGCCTGTGGGCTGAAAGTACTGGTTCAAAAGCTTGTCTCCTAAGCAGAGTCAGTCAGAAAATACATCAATGTCTTGCAAGCTGGAATGAATTCAGTGGAGGATGCAGTATATGCACACACTGCTGAAATCCATGTATAGCCATCTTCCTTATTTTTTCTTGGCTTATTAGAAAATGCAGTCATTTATATGTTCAACATGTGGTGTTTCCTCTGTTACATTTACCGGCAGTTGAATGGGGGTGGCTTCTCTTCCCTCCCATCCAAAGTACCATTCCTTATTCAACTGATTAAGTGCCTGTTTAAACACAGCAGTGTATATTCCTATATTTGAGTTGGAGATGCTACACAGAAGGAGAACATGAAGCTGTTGGGACTTGTATATAGCAAAGTTAAAGGATGCTGGTAACAGATCAGTACATGTTGAACTATACAGGAGCATCTAGTAACTGTAAGTAACACTTCTATTTTACTTTTTTATAGCACTGGTTGACAGTGTCACTTAGGCCTGGATACTGAATGCAATTATTTTATCTGTTAATAAAAATTGTGCTCAGTGGAAGATCAGCTGGTATCTGACAGGTTAGGTTGCAGCAGTATATTGCTGAATGCTCATTATTTCAGTAGTGAATTGGCAAGTGACGTTTTATATTTGTGATCCATAGAGCTCAAAGATCTTTACATAGATTTAAAATACATTAAAAACCAGACTTCTGATTTCTCCTTTACACGTGACAAATTCTTCCCCTGTATTTTTCTTGTAGTTGAAGGGAAGACAAAAATATGTCTAAACAATGTAATAGTGGTACCCCTAGTCATTCCTTGAAGTTCGAGTTAAAGGGACTTTTGCAATACTGAGTGTGGGTTTGGGGGTTAGAAAGATGAGGTAGTTTATAGCCAGTATTGAATTGGGAGCTGTCAAAGAATGTTGACTAATATCTTGGGTATTTTTTTTGTCCACCTTGACAGCTCTACATAAATCAATTTGTTGAGGTAGAAAAAGGATGTCTTATTGGAAAGCTGACTGCCACAAAACCTTTACACAACTTTTCTTCATTACAGGGGAACTGTAATTAAATAGCACAACTGTATTTGCTCCTTACAGAAGCAAACTAATAATAAGAAACAGTTTGGTTTTGCTTTTGTAAAATTATTTGAAATTTAGTTCGCTTTTTTCTTTTTGTGGGTAAGTTAGCATTGTTTGTCACACTCCAGCTGTAGCAGAATTTCAAGATAACATTTGGTGTTAAATTCAAATTACCTTATTTTTCTTTTGTGCTTAACTAAAAGTAAAATAATGAGTCTCCCTTTTTGGCCCATGGAGGCTGTCAGCAGATCAGCTAAGCAACTTTGTAGTCTCCTGCAGCTACATTAATTTCCTGTGGTTAGTTATGCTGAAACATAACCAATGCTTTTTTTAACAAAGATATCTGAAAAGTAGGAAGATGACATCAGAACAATAAGGATTTCAGGGCTAAGCTTTGACTGGCATGGAAGAGGAAGTTTATTTCATTTTTCTTACAGGATTGGTTTTTCCCCACTAAAATGGGTGTGTTAGGCTTTGTAAATTATATTGCCTATGTGTATTCAAGGTAAGTATAGGAGATAAGACTTTTATGCAACATCAAAATTAATATATGATCATTAACAGAATATTTATTTTCTGTAGTTCTCTTGATTTCATGTCAGAGGTGAATTCTCTTTCAGAACTATACTCCAGATTTCTGTACTTTGAATATATCAAGCTCCTATTACCTAAGATTTCCTAATGCTACAATTACTTCACAGGGAAAATGCAGCATCTTAAAAGAAGCTGCCTTAGGAATAGGGTGACAGTGGAAGTTTCCCCATTCTCTGTTCCTCCCAGTGTCTTCTGTCCACATCCACCTTAAGTTTCAAGAAGCTGGTCCAGAAAATAGTGGGGCATGGTTCAGTATACTCAACACTCCCCAGAGGAAATCACCTTTTTTTGGTGGACAGGTGCCTCTGAGTTGAGGGAGACTGTTGTCAACCTGGGAAAAGCCTCAGCTGTTCCAAGATAAAAACAATTGAGTAGTGACTCCACTTAGTTGTGGTTTTCGAGGAATGATGTAGAAGGAGCCAGAAGTAAGTGGAGATGTTATCTATGTGTTCAAGCAATGTTTGAGGTTCACTCCTTCCAAATTTTGTTAACATCAGTGCAATAACTGTCTGACAGTATTTAAACTAAAACACAGGCAAAATGTACTGATTTAATAGTTGCACTCCATGCAGACCGCACTTGAAAAATACTGTAATAGTAATTACTGGTTGTATTTTAAGTATTCAAGTGTACAACTGAAGCTTTATTGTGGGTGGAGGAATACATGTAGTATTTGCATAGTAGACCTCGTTTGTTTTCCTCTGCAAAACACCCCATCTGCAGACAGGAGATGTCTGCAGGGACATCAATGGACAGGTCAAGCATTGGAAGTACAAGGGAGGGGAGGGAGTCTTCACGTGTTGCTCCTTTATTAGTAATTAATTTAATTTTACATCCTCGTTTTCATTGCACAGGAATACTTATAGATATGATGCATTTATAAAGGCTAAAGTAGAGATGAATAACTTCTTCAGTATATACCAGTAAACCAATTAAAAGCAATAGGAAAACAAACATAAATTCTTCTTGGAACCAATGCACCTTGTCCCCAAATGGGAGTTTAAAAACAATGTGTATTCAAAAGCAAGAATAAATTTCAGGTCATTGTTTATCTTTTTAGGGTTAAGCTTTCATTTTAATTCTGTTTTTTCAGCTTTTACCTTTTTTTGAGAGAGAAACGTGGGAGATTCTGTGGGTTGTAATGAGAGGTTTTTTGAATATTTGTTGATTTTTTTTTTTTTAAGTGGACAAGCTGCAATTTTCTCATGGATTCCAGGAGTTAGGGAGTTAAAAAGTTCCAGATATCACAAGACACAAAATCATTAAAATTTCTGTCCAAAATGCTGAAAACAAGTGTGAGTTCACAAGAGTACTGTTTCATTTCTTCAGTGTTTTAAAAGTAAACTTTTTGAAAGGAATGGACCTTTCAGCTTGAATTCTGCAGTAATGAACAAATCAACTACCTCATTTGGTAAAACACTAAAGCTCTTTTGGTGGGATGCAGTTTTATGACTTGCTGAGGGGTAAGGTAGTGGTCAAAGTTTAAAAGAGAGAGAAAACTGTTACTCCTTCTGGTAACATTACTGCAAAAGGGTCAGTGTAAAGGCCACCAGATAGGGTTATTTTGACTTTTGGTTTATTGTTTTACAGATGCTATGTCAGCATTGTGTGTTTTCCTGGCCACAATTTTATCTGGGCTAATTCTATTTTCAGGTGGCACTGAGAATTTGTTATCAGTGCATAAACTGAATTTCTGGCTAGCATCTTGCTTACAGTATGTTGCTGTCATCTCTCCTTTCTACTGAAATTCTGAAATTTTCTGGAGCTCAAATAATATCAGGACAGTGAGACTGTAAACACTTACTGACATAAGAGCTGTTTTGAACTGTAGTAATTGTCATGTGTAAAAGCATGTAGTGTAAGCAGTGTTAATTACCTCTCCACAGCAGTTGTCTCTGCACTAATCACCAGACAGATCTGTTAGTTAATTGTTCCTCAGTAGTTCAACTGTGTTCCCCTTTCCTTATTCATACAGATATTTACAGAAATTTATTTGTCTATAAATAAATTTATATTTGTTAAATGGCAATGCCTAATTTGGTATAAAACTAGTAAAACCTTCCTTTTGGAGATATGTTAATATAAATTGGAAGGGGACAAGTGTAAAAAGATAATATTTAGTCCCATAACTCCCACGTTTCTATTGTCATATAAGATTATTCTGTATCTCAGGGTAGGAAAGTGTGTACCTATGTATTTATGAGAATAAATTTATTGTGTATTTTCCTTCTAGGAATATATATCTATATTTATATATAAATCCCTTAGAGGAAGCTTGGATATAATTGTTTGAATAGTTCTCACATCAGATGAGGCTTTTTAATCTGATCCAGTATAACTGCTGTGGTAACTTTTATCAAAGTCTTTCAATAATGTTGTTAGTTCCACTATTTCCAATGTAAACACAAATAGAGTGAATGGAGGGCAGAGCTTTTACAAGAGTTACAGTGGTTACAGTTCCATGTTGTACATATATAGCAGACCTCGGGCTCATGTAGTTCTTTTTGGATTGCTTCTCTGACAGGGGTCAGTAGCAGAAACTTCTGGCTTCACTAAAAACAAAAACAGGGCTAGTATAAAGTGGTCCTCCCCCTATTATATCTTTTTCACTTCCAGTAATTGATAGTTTTAGGACTTTCAGACTTGGTATGTCATTCGTGTTATCTTCTTTAATTGCCCTTGATAGACTTTTGTAATGTGAATTTGTTTAATCATTTTTTTTCTCATTTGTATTTCTGGCATCCACAACATCCCGTGACAGTGAGGTCCATAATCAAATTATGTATTATATGAAAATGTATTTCCTTTTGTTATAAAATTGCTTTCCAATTATTTAATTAGATGCCTCTTGCTTTTCTGTTTTAGGAAGCAGTAAATAACAGTGAATGATGATTTCCTTTCCATCCTTGCCTTCTTTGCACCATTCATTATTTTACAGATTTCTCTGACATCTTCCCCTCCTCCATGTCATTTATTGTCTAAGCTGGAGAGCCCTACTTTAGTCAGTGTCTCTTCCTGGAGAGAGATTTTTGTCTGTCTGTCTTTTCTAATTTGGCTACATCCATTTTTATATCAGGCATGTGAAGTGCATGCAGTAGTCCTGTGGTAGTTCAATCCTACATTAAAACTGTAGGCATAAAGACTTTTATCTTGATCTTGGTTCCTAAAGTGTAATTTTTTCAACTGCCAATGAGTACTAAAATGTTACCTTCAAAAAACTTTGTAACCTTGATCCTTCCAGAGTGGCAAAAGGTAATTAATTTCCTGCCATTGTATATGAGGATTTGAAGTAGCAGAAAAGTAACATTAAAGATGTAAGAAATTGATAAAAAAAGAGGAGGTGGGTACTTTTGTCCATTGAAGAAAACTAAAAGGTGCAGGTTGTGCATTGAGAAGCAGCTCTTGAAACTGTGTGTATCCTAATCCTGTAGGATCTAGCTGCAGTCTTTTGTTTTTGCTCAGCAACAAGGGTGAATAGAAATCCAGAAAGGGTGCTCTTCTCATCCTACATAACTGGTTTTCCAGCTTTCCAAGACCACCTGCAGTCCTCTGGCATGCCCACAAATTACAAGGTTTCCACCAAATATTAGCTACTGTTTTCAGCTGGGGGAAAGGATCATTCTGTTGCTTGTGCATCTCTGGTTTTACTGTTTGTGATAACATGTGATGACAATCAGCTGTTTGTCATGACAAACATCTTTGAGATTTTTTAACAGCAGAAGGTCTTCTCCACAGTGCCTATAGAGCTCAGTGGCTTGCAGTTTATTACACACTGGAGATTTTGTCTATTGTTTTCCTGTGCTTTGGCATGGTTTTTTTTTTTACCAAGTAGGTGTTTGTGTTTAGGGGTGTTCTATCCCAGGGTTCACAATAAAGAAAACTACTCAAGTTGTGCTCTGGGCATATGCATCTTTAAGGGAAGTTTATCCTCGTTTTCAAAGCATCCATTTTGCTAATGGGCTTTGAACTGAAGGTAGTACTAATTGCAAGTGAAACTGTGTTGTGGTTCTGTGGAATTTTAAAATTAATCCCTTCATTTTTCTCTTTCAAATGCTGTCTGGCATAGGACTGTTGTTGTTGTGTGTTGGGTTTGTTCCTGGGTACAGTTTGCTAACTTAGACTTCCCAGGGTGATTTAGGCCAGTTATTTTTTCTGAATTTTCTTCTAATTCTTGCTAGTGCTTATATCAGAGATACCATTTGTATCTCCTTAAATGCAGATTTTTAAGTCTAGCTTTAATTACATATCCACTCTGTGAAAAATACAGAATTTTAGTGCTGGAGTGCCATGAAGGCGATATGAGAATGAAAATACTGGTATTTCTAATGCTAGATGAATGCTTTCAAAGATGATTAACATCTTTGAGATTTCTTAATACCAGAAGGTATTTGGACAGTATAACTCAAGATTTAATAGAAAATGGATATACTAATGTAGAGATGTGAAATACTTGAATAAACTGCAGGGCTAAGAGACCCCTGTGTGCCATCAGCATGCTTGCCTCTCCCACGGTGGGTGAAACACAGCCAGCTCCTCTGGTGCTTCCATCTGCTCTCAGAATCCCCTGTTCATAAAGCCTTCCTGTTGTAGATGCTGTACATTGCACTTCATGTATGGCTCTATGCATTGTGCAGGAAAAGACAGTTCAACTGAAGCAAAATTACTTTTGAAAAGGTTAAAGTTGTTTGGTTGTTGGCCTTTTTTTTAATAAAAAGTCTCAAAGTTTGAAGGCTGGGAGGTGAAGCTTGAGTTCACCATCTTACAAGCCCTCAGCATGGGCTGAAGGTGCCCAAGCTTCCCCTTAGTGTTTCTCACTGCTGGCAGGCCATGGGGCCAATGTGCTGCTTCCTAGGCAAAATTTCATGCTTATGCATCTCTAAGTGGATTTTCACCATAATAAATTCTCACCATCCCTTCGGTACTGTAGCAACATTAAATTAATTTGCAGATGGGGAAATATTAGGTCTTTGGCTTCTATGTTGGAAAAAAACAGGAGCCTTCAGTTTGCTCTCTAATGCACTTTTCACTACAGCTTTAAAGTGGCAAACAAATCCATTATATAGATTGTTAAAAGTCACATTCCAGCTGTTACTGGTAGTAGTAAATTGACCAAGTTTGGCCATACTAGAAAGAGCAGTCCATGCTGTAGGATGAAAGGGGATGCTGATGTGCAGACACGCTGGGGCACGGTGGCTGATCTCTGTGCCCTGTGTATGTTTGTCTGGTGCTTGAGTGCAGGGAGCCTGCACAGACCTGGAGTCTGGCCATGACTCCAGGGAGTTATTTCATGCATCTCAGACCTCTCCTCCTACACCTCCCTGACTTTGTTTGAAACTCTCCGGCCTCACAAGGTTGGTGTGAAGATAAAGCAGTCATTTCCATGGCATCCTAGAGCCTCTGCTGCAGTGTGTGAACTGAAGGATGAGCAGAGCTTGCATATGAGAGAGGAAATTACTGTTCTCACAAACTTTGCTTTTTTTTCTGAAGTAAAACATTTAATTTCAGATGTAGGTCCATTGTAATTAAATTTTATGTTCTGTTTTTACTGAATCATTAAATTCGGAAAAATGTTTTTCTAACGTATTTGCACACTGCTCTAAACAAAGCTGTCAAAGAAAAGCAGATTTAGTCAAGCCACCAGTTGAATTGTATGTCTGTGCCATTGAGCAACTTCACTTGCTTTTAATTAGCCAGTCATATGCACAAAACCACTGATGAGCATGTCCCTACAATTTCAGAGTATATCAATATATTTATGCAGGATATTCTCCAGAGAAGTGCAGTCCTTTCTCTGCATTGACTCCTGAAGTCAGTAGGCCTCATTATATTTTGGATGAAGAAAATTACCTTTGCCCAGTACCTAACTCTTAATGCAAATATTTTTTATGTCATTCCTTTTCTAAAATGGAGAAAATAAAAATGGTGACTGCTAGTCAGATTCTTTCTTGCATACTCTGTCTTACTACTCATGTCTTTCAGATTAAAGAGGCACTTGCTGACATTGCCAATCTTCAATTTAAACTACTGAGGATACAATAGAAATAGAATAGAGAGGATACAAAGCTATTCCTCTGTTCAAACAAATGGAATTGAAAGCGTGGAGTCCAACCTTGTTGCCATTCTTTAGTACCAGGGATTAATGGCAAGTGTATTGAAGGGATTAAAATCTGTTCCTCTGTCTTTCATGGCTTGTATCAAGGTAAGAAGCTCTAGCTACTAGCAGAAAAAGGTAAGCAGGATGGGAACCTCTTGTGTCTACAGCCAATCCCAGTAAAGTGGAGAGTTACAGGCTGGGAGATATTGAAATCTATTTGAAGCTTGCAAAACAAGAGTGTTAGTTGTAAGTAAAACACAATGGTGCAGGAATTCCTTTGTGGAGAGTTGAAGCTGTTGAGGTGACCCTATTGCCATATGCCAGACATTGGCACACCATCCCCTCCTGCTCTGCAGGCATCCTGTGCCTTGCAGTCAGAAGGACATCTGTGTTTAACTTGAATGCCTTTTGTGTCAGTATTATAGACTGAACCTTTCTGTTTTGTGTGAAAATTCCTGACTATATTTGTTCATTGCCCAAAATTAATGGTTTGTTCTGTGGGTGGTTTGACACTAGCATACCAATTCACTTTGAGGAGACAGGAGAATCAGACTCTTTATTTTAAGAGAGAAATACATAAATCCAGAGCTGCTACCAATGTGATTTTCCTGGTTTTTCTACCAAATGCTTGGCTGCTGCTATTGTGACAGGTAAGTTTTGTGAAGGGAAGGAAGGCTGGGCTCCATGCACATTGCTTTCCCTTGGTGTGCTGTGCAGTGTGCCTGCTGGTGCAACAGTGTGTGCACAGGCTTCATTCTGTGAGTCTAGCAGTCCCTTGGGGTGGGGTGGTCATTTAATTCTTCCTCTTTAGACCAAACAAAACCCTGCTTCTAAAACAAGATGTAGTAGTTAAATATGTTATGAACCCAGAACATATGCTGCAGTTCTGGGGAAAGGCATGGGAAGAAGAGATGCTATGCAAAAACAAATAAAAAAAAAAAATCAGAGATGCAGATTGCTGGTGGACTGGTTTAGCCCAAAAAGCTAGCTTGCAATACCATTTTTAGTAATTTGCTAATGATGATAATAAAAATACTCTTGAATAGCTCTTGATGAACTGTTTGCTGTTCAGAGTCCTTTGAGGTGAGGAGGCCCTTTGGGTCACAATCACACAATGCATGATCACAGTGGATTTAGACCAATTTAGAGATATACAGCCTGCTGTGTTTTGGACTACTCTTTAAGCAAAAGCTTTTGCCATCTAGTGGAAGGAACAGAGAACTAGCATTTCAAATAAGCCAGAAACTCACTTATGCTGATTGTATTCTTTACTGTGATGATGAGGGCACTGGAACAGGCTGCCCAGAGAGATTGTGGAGTCTGCTTCTCTGGAGATACTCTAAACTCACCTGGATGCAATCCTGTGTAACCTGCTCTAGGTGTACCTGCTTTAGCAGAGGGATTGGACAAGATGATCTCCAGAGGTCTCTTCCAACCCCAACCATTCTATAATTCTGTGATGTGCAAAATGTATTTATAAGCAGTAGATCACTTGCTAGAACAGCAGCAAATTATTCTGACTGCTTTGAAAATTAGTTGGTAGAAATCTTCTAAGGTATTGGTGCATTTTATTCACATACCATCTCATTTAAGCACCAAGTTGGTGGAAAGGACATTCATTTATATACTGCCCTCACTTGTTTGGGACTCTTTTTCATTCCACCCCAGATGGTACTGCTTATTTTTTCCTTGATCTTAGCTTAGTCAATATGCTTTGAATTCTGTGTGGCTTGTTTCCTCCCACCAGTGAGATGGGGAAGAGGACTGGAAGAGCAAAATGAGAAGAAGTCATGATTCATGATAAAGAAAGCTTAGTAAGTGAAGAAAGAAATAATCATATATAAAAAGGGATGCAAACACTAGCACTAGCAGGCCAATACCTAGCCTGTCTGCTTGAGGCTGTGAACACTGACAATCTCAGGCCTATGTAGGCACTGCTCAGCAATAACTAAACCACTGGTGTGTTTCCAGCACTTGTTTTGGTTGCAAATGTAATGTGCAGTACCTTACAGGCTGCTAAGTAAAAAAATTAGACCAATTTCAACCAGACCCAGTAGGTCTTCTTAGTTGCCTAGCATAGCTAGACATTAGCTCTCCTAATGTCCATCAGCACCCTAATCAAGAGATTGATTTCTTGTCACACAGTAAAGTTTGTGGAAGAGCTGTAGGATGTGTCTCCAGTACAGCAGTTTTCAGGTAGCAATTCATCAGCTTTTGCTCAAGCTGACATGATCCTTCCTACATGTCTATAATTTCATGTTTTCACCACTCCTTCACCTGGCTAAAAACCACCCTCTCCAGCTGGGTCAGAGGCTAGCTTCTTCCTGGTCCATCTGTTGCCACAACAGCTCCCTTGAGACAGCAATTCAGGTCACCTCCAAGTCTTCCTTACTTTACCAGACTCTGCTTGTTTTGTTGATAGATGTTTTTGGTTGATGAATAGGCTAGTCCTCTTGTGTTTACCTATTTTTTGCCCATTTTCCAGGAAGGAACATATAGACCTTTCCTCACAGTCCTACTGAAGTACTTTTTCCTACTACTGCTGCTGCTGTTTATATCAACTCCTGTAAACACAATCTGTGGTGCTGGCTTCTCACAGCATCACCTGCACCTCAGACTGTATTGTCCCTGAGCAGACAACTTGGAGAGCCCCAAAATTCTCACATTTAAGCAGGACAGCCAGCATCATCCCTCACCCTCATCCACGGCTGTCATCAACAGTTCTCAGAGCCCCTCTGCTGAAGTCACTTGTTTTCTTTGGTAATTGTGCTAGTACTGTGGTCCTTATATCCTTATAGCTTGGGCTTTGGTCATTGAAAGGGAAAATAAGCCAAGACAGCAAAACAAGTGGGTTTAGTTGTGGTTTTTGGATTTTTTTCCTGAATGTTGACAAATCTGCTTTCTTCCCCTTTCCTTTAGATTAGTCATCTCTGCTTGAATGCTTCTTCTGCTTGTAGTAACTTATTTATACAGCCAGACAAAGATCACACCTCATGAAAAAGAAAAATAGTACAGGTGATTAATTCCAAACTTCCTTAGGATTTTTACAAAGTCAGTATTTTCTGATTATGGCTAATTTTACAGTTGATCAAAACAGCAAATCATTTTGGCAGAGACAGAGTTTGGTTGCATGTATGCCTGTAAATCCCACGTTTCAGCATGTTTTCCTGGAAAGCATTAGAGAATCTTCCTCTCCCCAAGTGCATGTGACTGGTGGCTGGTTCAGCAATTCAGCAAGGAGGATGACAGGGTTGTCATGACAACCAGTTACATGCTGTGAGCAAAGATGGTGACAAATGACCAGCTTCTGGCTGGTTATCACTCCTTGTTGAGTAACGTTCCCCAAATTAGAGAGCTGTGTCTGATTTATGATTATTTGACCTGTTGACTTGTATTTTTGCTCCATTTGTTTCTGAGATAGTATTCATGCTTCTTGCAGTGATGCTTAGGCAAGGCTGCCTGCTGGCCATCATTGGTATGAATCATGGGAGTGGGTGAAGCTGTTGATTTTGCTGTAGTGCATAAAAAGTGAGAAGTTATCTGTGGAGACTGCTTTCTGTTAAAACCAAACAATTTAAACTTGCACATTGAGCCCACTGCAGGAAGAAAAATAGCCCACTATTTTGTCCCAATAGATGGGACAAAAATATACATGACCTATGTTCTTTCTGTTGTGCTGTTGAATGGAAAGTGCTTCTTGAATTTCACTTGCCCTCAGTTGTTAATACAAAGTCTTCCTCTCCCTTCAGTGCCTGACTTGATCTTCAGCATGTGTATGGGGTGGGGGGGGGATATGCTTCCCTTAGGATGAAATCTTGGATCTCCTGAAGTCATTGGCATCTTTTCAAAAATACTACATTTCTGTGGCCTTCTTTTCCTTCAGTTTTGCTTTTATTTAGATGCAGAAGACAGAAGTAAAACATTTTCATTTCAAGATTTTGGAACTTCAGAAAAGAAAACAATATTTTCCCCCAGTCCTTTCCTTTTATTAAAACCTTTTTATCTTCCTGTCTTCCCCGTTCCTTTGTGTGCTTCCCCTTGGTTGCCCAGAGGGACAGCATCTGTAACACACATGTGATTTGATGGGCCAGCTCTTCATTATGCTTCAGGCCAGCTATGAAGACAGACATCAGATATGAAGCTAGTGATTTCCCATTGGTGGCCAAACACTAGGACAGCATGTTGGATACTGTTGCTGGCCCATTCTCTACAATTTTTGACATAGGAAGCTTTGATGCAGATCTCTTATTACAAACAAGGTGCTTTTCAGTTTGGATTATTCATTTATATTGTGCATCTGCTGCTGGAATGTGAGCAATGGGAGGGCCAGAGATTCAGAAGTGACTTTACAGACTTATTTTTGGCCAGAATTTTTTTTTACATTTGGAAAACACTGAAAGTGTTCCTGTTTGTACCAACATGCTTCCAGCCTGGACAAAGAACACTCCTTTTCAGTTAATTTTTTTACTGTGGAAGTATACATTTGAGACAGTGATAGGCAATCAGTCTGGATCAAATCCAGTGTTGGGATGGTGTCCCTTTTCTTCAGAGGATCTTAACAGAAGAAAAATTGTTACAAAACCATCATAAGAATTGAGGTAGCTAAGCTAGAAGTACAAAACAAAAAAGAGATATCTCATCTTTATCTCTGTACAGTGTGAGTATTTTATTACTTAACCTATTTAGATAGTGTAGATCAAGTGTTTGCAAGTATTGTTGAGCCTTGCAGACAAGCAGTCTCACTTGGGCATTCTGCTCCCATGCAGTGAAATAAGCCCTCTTTAAGCTAGAAAGACTGACTGAAAGTCTAGAGCTTCCACTAACTCAATGCAACAGAGCTGCATTTGCATTAGCCAGAGGCTGTGCACTCCCATCTGCTGCTGCTGCTTCCAAAGAGGCAAAATGAGATCCCTCTGTTGAAACAAATCCCTGGAAAAGCAAAGCATGTGTCCTTTCAATGATGCAATGATACCTCTCAGATTTCCCTGAATATATTTCCTGTTTTAGTATGACTCTACCTTGCTGCTGTCTCCCAATTTAAAAAAAAAAAAATGTGGTTTTCGCATGTGAAATAACAGTTGAAATTGTCCTGTGGCATAGGAGCTATTACTGTACTGCACCTCCCAGGAACAGAACTTCCAGCACTCTGATAATTCTGTACAGCATTTTTACAGTCTCTGTTTTGAAGTCATGTATGCTGCCAAAATCAAGCCCTTTGGGGCTGCATTTTCTCTTACTCAAGAGTACTCTTTTTGTCCATAAATTAGTGTCCTAGCCATGCTGATTGGTGGGATTTGTTTTCACCTGAAGAAGAGATGCATGTGCAAAATACAGGCCTGTTTTTCCAAGTACAATTCCCAGTTCAATACAAAATTTAGACATGTTGCCTTACTTAAGAGTATTTTCTTCAGGAAGGAAGTTTGCTTGGCCTTCAGTAAACCAGGTTCTTCATGCATAAGGACCTAAGCAGAGAGGCACTCTCTGTCCCCACACCTTGCTTATCATGACCACCAAGTTCTCTTGGAAGTGGAGATAGCACCTAGCTGCTGTGCAACAAAAATTACATGTTTGGAAATGTCATGCCATTGAATGGGGTCATTCAAATTCAGAGCAAAATTATTTTACTATCTGTAATTCCACATTCAAACAGAGTAAAGCCACTGATGTCTTGATATACTGTGGTAGGTCTCTGATGCCTCAAGCACATTCATCTGTCTTGTTAGATTTTGTGTGTTGATGCTTATTTTGTTATCTTTCTTGTGCTGGTGTCTCTTGTGACGCCACATTACCTTTGACTTGCACACTGAGTGCTTTCATCTGTTAGAACAGTCAGTGCACTAGGGAGGCTTTCCAGTTCATGCTAGTAGGAAACCACAGCCTGTGAAAAGGTTATCCCAACAGTCTGCCATTCTGCAGCATGGGCTGGGACACATGTTTATTTTTATTTTTTCCAAGCAGGTTTGCCTAGCAAACATGAGGCCTGGTGTTTCAGGATGAGCACATGCCCTCTGGTGCTGTCCTGTTCAGACGTGCTTATCCCATGGTCTGAGGCCAGTCCCTTTGCATGAGGAGCACCTGCACACAGATATAAATCAGTCATTTGGTGTGGGAGATGCTGCTCTTTGAAAGTCCTGAGCTATGTTAATTGAAAACAAATCTAACTCTTGTTTTATTTCTCAGCATATGAAAACGCATTTTGGTGTATTTATTTTTGCTAATAGATTAATTTTCAAAATAAATTAGTATTACTCAGCTAGGTGGTATTTTCTTATCCCAGATATTTTACATTATTTCCTTCCAACTGTTGGTTCACATAGGAGATAATTTCTTGTCTTGTAACTAACTGTTGCAGAAATGTTCTTTGTTTAAGTCTCTGGGTTAAAAATTTTATTTCTGCTGTGAGTTTTGTCTGCTTTTACCTCAAAGTAATTCCTGTTTAGGTCTTTCTGGTACTGCATGTCATTGCTACAATGAATAACAGTGTGTTGGTTCCTCTGCATCTTTGGTTGATTCGTTTGAAATTAGTAGTTTAATGCAACCATGGCTTGACACTTGGCTGACTGTATGTTTGAGTAGCTGTGTATACATCCACATGTATGTATAGCAAGGACAGAAGATGTGCCTAAACTTTAAGCTTAAACTGGACTTGCAGATGTTGAACACATTCTTCATTGTGATGTTTAGAGCTTTGATCACATTGCTTCTTGCATGACGTGGCCCAAATTGTGGAAAGTGTTTCGCATTTATTTGACTTTTATGTGGTTGAGAAGAGTGCAGTCAGAGATTTATTCAGTTGGAAAGCAAAAGTGGGCAAGGTTGAAGATGAATAGGCTTTAAAAGACGTAAGACCTTGGAGTCAGGAACTATGTACTTGAATGCCATAGAGGCTACAACAGGAGACATTTAAAAGCAAATGTTTCGAATACTCATGAATTTCTGGAACTGATTATGTTGCTGATTTCAGATTTGGGCCCTAGGTGAGGCTTTTTTATGAAGTTTGAGTGTAATGATATCATCTAACATTTCTTCTGCAGAACTTGCTTAGATTAGTCCTCAAGTGGTAAATCAGTCATTTAAGAACTTTTTAAGTGGCTATAGGGGAGAAAAATCTGGTTTGTACCTTGGAGTGTAAGAGTTATTTCAAATTATCGTGACATTTATGTGTCCGCTTGTGTGTATGTGCATAAATTTGGGTAGCAGAAATAAGAGAGACTCAGAAAAAAGCAACCATAATAAAATGCCTAGTAGAAGGCTTGAAGGATAGACTAACAAGGAACTTCTAATTCCAAAAAGGGATTAAGAACAGCAGTATAACAAAAGGTTATTCATCTATCATGTTACATTGAGTCTCCATAATTTGATATGTTTTTCTGGTGTTCATTTGCACAAGGACTGTAAAACAGCAACACCAGGTGTGCAGATCCATGGAAGAACTGTTTGTGTCTTTGAGTGATTTTTTTTTTTCCCTGTTCTCAGCAGATATATGGAGCGATCATTCATTTCAGACAGACCCAGACTTACCACCTGGTTGGAAAAAAATAAATGACATTGCTGGGATCTACTACTGGCACATACCAACAGGAACAACTCAATGGCAGCGTCCTGTGTCCATCCCAACAGATCTCCAGGGCTCACGAAAAGGATCACTTGATTCCATTACTCCATCTCCTACTCCAGAAACTGAGGTAACCTGCTGTGTCTTCTTGTGGGCTACATACTGTAAGGAAAAATGAAATAACTTTTTGAACTTGCAGGTTTAGCTGTTAGCTAAATGGGCCTGATAATGTCCCAAAGTGTAGCTACTTGTTGATAATACCTCGTAAGTATCTGTTCTCTATGTTCATTTTATAGTAGTGGTGCCTGATGAAACACCCTAAACCTTGGACGTGTAGGGTGAAATCAGACATGTCTCTGATAAATTGGACAGGCAGTGCCTGATGAGTGTGGAGCTTTGGCAGTTCTGTAGCATAGGCTGAAGCATTGCTGCATTATATGGATACAGGATACATACAAGTTTTGCACATGATAGAAGACTTTTGGCTGTACTCTCTGCATCTTCTTATTGGCTCATTTGGTAGGATTATCACAAAAGACATATGAGTCTTCATTTGAGACACTAGTTCCTTTACAGGGTAGTTTCTCTTGAATAAACATGTAGTGTTCTCAAGTGTAAGTCTCTGTACATCCTGCCAGTACCAAATATTGTCAGTGTTGCAGTCAGGCTTTAACTAGAAACAGTTATACACTCTGTCCTCCACATGTGCTGAAAGAACAGTACATGGAAAGAGCCTTTTAAAATAATGCTTTCAGGCACAATCCAAGGGTTTGTTTGGTGTCATGTAAGTAGAAAAATAAAATCAATTCTCATATAGAAGAGTATGCTTCAAAAAATCCAATCACTTTGTTTTAGTATGCTGGGAAGACTTCTGTGGAATTAAATACTAATATAAAATAAGGTTGGTTTTAAATTATTTTTATACTGAGTTTTCAGAAAAGTGTCCACAGCTCTGTCAAGGGAAGTCTTTGTACTGGTTCTGAGTTTTGGATCAGGCAATCCCTAGGGATTTGGTTTTTTGGTTTTTAGTTCATTTAGAGAGAACTTTTTTTATTTTGTTCATAATGCATCAAACTAACTTACATGAAAGTTAAGAGGAGTTAAGGACATTCAAGTATGTATTACTATCTTGACCCTAAAACTTTTATCCTGTGTAGGCTTAAATATGTACAATCTTGTTCATTATTTTAGAAAGGTTATTCCCACATGTTCAAAAAGGTTCCTCATAAGGTCTGCAAACTTGACCACAACATTTCAGTTATGGTTTTCATCTGTCAAGCTCTCATCCTATGCACCAGGTATGCTGGAAATAATTTCTGAGAGGATTAATGGAGAAAGAACTGTAACTGTTACAATCCTGGTAGAAAACAAGAAAAAATTCAGAAATGCTTAATGTAAAGGGCTGCACAAGCTTCTAGGATAAATTCCTGTAATGTACATGTGAAGGCTATAACTTTACTATTATTGTTGTTCTTACTCTAGTATGTAGAGAATGGGACCTTAACTAATAAATTATAGATGGTTTTCTCAAAAACCCAGAAATCAGTATGGTTGGTAAACTGCAGAGGAAAAAAGCCGTATTTTCATTTGAAATATTTTTCTATTTCTGTTTAAAGTGTCTTTACAAATAAAATTTCAGGCCTGCTGGTAATGTATAACATGTATTTTTAACCTTTCATAATTGTTTGCTTTAAATGAAATACAGTTTGTGATTATGAATAATAATCATTAATTCTCAACAGCATCATGAGAGTACAAAATGTATGAATCATAATAACACATATTTTAATACAGTATAGATGTATTAAGTAAGACAAACATGTATGTGAGTACATAGTAGGCTCACCTAAGTTTTGATATGGCAGTTCTAATTCAGCAAGGAATTTGTTCCAGCAAAGATTTATGCATAGGCAGTTCCATGGCAGCACCAAAAGGCAGCACCTTTTACAGCATACTGTGCTGTAAAAGGTGATACAGAAAATCAGCACATCCCCAAAATTCGAATTAGTATGATATCATGTAGTTATTTTAATTGAAGATAAAGGCAAAAGCTTTTGCTTTTTGTTGGTTTCTGCATTCATTGATAAGCATCTTAGTGTTTTTGAAGCAATACTGGCTTTTTGACTCAGTGGTCATTAAGATAGCATTCCCATACAGTACCAGCAGACTTACAGTAACAAGTTCAAAACAAGAGCATGAATTGGGGTCAGGATTTTGTCCACTTCCACATACTGAAACAGCTACAGAGGCTCCAGGCATAGCTGGAGTTATAGTGAGAAGTGTTAGGAAAAGTCTTGTGTTTCTTGAAACCACAGATGCCAAGCTTTATTAAACGGAAGCGGAAGAAGAATCCTTTGTGATTCAGCTGGTTCTGAACAGAACCTCAGTGCAGAGCAGTAAGAGAGAAGTCAGTCATAGTGTGTGTTTAGGAGACAGAGGTAATGAAATAATTTGACAGTGTCAGTTATCATGAATTTTTGGGTTTTAGTCTCTCTGCAGTTGGTACATGCCAGCACTGAATCATCTCCAAGTCACTGGCAGGCAATATTTGTTTCAATTCCTGTTCACTGCACTGCTGCATGCCCAAGTGCTTCTCCTTTCCCTCCCTGGGAAAGAGTAATACTGGTGTTTGTGATAAGGTCAGTCTGACACTTCACAGAAGATTGGGAATTCAGTCTAGGCTAGGGGCTCCCAAATGCCTTTATCCCAGCACTACCACTGGCAGCATCACTTGTGGTGGAGAGCTTCCACCTCCAAGCTGGACCCATGTGTGAGCTGTGTGCTGCTGGTTCCCTCACTGCTGCTGGAAGCCTGTGCTTCAAGATAATGTGTTTTGAGAGTGCTGGTTTAGCTCATTCCCCCATGCTGGATTTGTATTTCTTCGTTCCGAAAAGGCTGGGAGATATATAGGTTTTAGGCAGATGAAAGAGTGTAATCTAGGATTGAGGACTGGCATGGGTGGTATTTCATATCTGAACCATTTGGCTTCTGTCAGTGCATAAAAATACTTTCTCTAAGTCACATTTGTCTGTAAAGCATCATGTGCCAGTCTTGAAATGAGTTATTTGGGCTCTTTCAGGTTATGAGTTTGTAAAACAAACATTTAGAAACACCATTTTTCCCACCCTCCCCCAAGTAACACCTTTTTACCCTTTGTCTTGTTTCCTCCTTTTTTTTCCTTCATTTTATTTTGTGTCCCTGTCTCTTAAATAATGTAATATACAGAAGCTTTGCTTCCTTTGGTAGAATGTGGCTCACAGCTGAGGGCAGTCAACAAAGAACAGATCAAGTTAAGAATTTTTATGTTGTAGCTTACTCTGGATATTTAGCATAAATAAAAGCAGTTATTACTGTTGAACAGTGAATCAAAAGAAAAAAAAGGGTAGGGGGTAATGATGCTGTCGTGAATACAAACGGCAAAATGTTTAAAAAGGAAAATAATGCAAAAATGTCTTATTTTTACACAAAGTGCAAGGCAATTTTTCTTTCACAAGAAAATCAGTAAATTTCAATCCAAAGCAATTATGGGTTAAGCATTATGCGAAAATCCTGCTGATTTAACAAAAATGCTAATAAATGCTAAATATTAATAACCTATAACATTCCTTCCCTTCCTCCCCCTCAAAAGCATGAAAATGTATTTTGGTTTTGCTCAGCTGTTTAAATTTGACTTAGTTTTGGATCCCTCTTTTCTCTTGTGTGTTGTCAAATTACTTCCTTTTTGAATGCTTGTCTTTTGTAACATTCTCTTCCAAATTTTAGAAATTTCTCTGCCTCTTTTCCATTTCCTGTGCAGAGAAAAAGCTGTAGTGTTTAACTTTCAATAAGACCTTCTTTGAGATCATAGGAGAATGTGATGATGATAGTTGTGTCTTCTTATAGCCTAACTCATCCCAGGTCTTGACCACCTCTAGAAGTTCTTCTGTAGTTAACATAACCATTAGCAGCTAATAATTGAAGAGGAGGGGCTTGGGAGGAAAAGGTAACAACTCTGTTAGCTCAAAGGCACATTAGAGAAGGGTTAATCCTGGGAGTTCTTTCTCACAAAACAATCGCTCCAGTGGGGATATATTGAGAATGCTTCTGGGGTGAGAAGTCCACCCTGCAGATTAATCCATTGGACCATATTAGTGGGTACCACTTCACCTTGAGGCTGAGCTGGACAGCCCAGCAGAGCTCATCTTAAAAGGGGAATTAATTTCAGGATTCCTTGATTTGGTGAAGCTATAAAGGGATGGCCCTGGGTCTCCCAGCAATCAAATCTCCTGGCTTTTATTGAAGACTGGGAATTCCCTCCTGGTGGGACAGAGGAGAGTGGCACTCCAGCAGCAGCTGTTCCTCTCAAGCTTTACGGAAAAGCCTGAATCTCAGGTTGCTTAGTGTTAAACACACTGCTGATTGCTCAATTGTACCACTGAACACCTCTGAAAATTTTTGAGAAACTTGAATGGAAAATGCGAGGGGCGGTGCTTTGTTTGGTTTGGGGTTGTTTTTTAAAAAAGCTGATAGACTTTTCAAAACTACTTTTTCAGCAAGAAATCTCTGCACTCCTTACTAATCCTCCTTCCCTTCCTTGCCCTTTCCTTGTGCTTTCTCTCTAGAAATATTTGATTTTTACCTTGTATGTGTTTTATCTTTGTATATATATTTTTTGTCTTTCAGTATTTCTAGTTCCAGTACCATTAGGGTCTTTTAACAAAAGTGCCAATCAAATGGAAATCCTAATGTTTCCCCTTAATTGCTGTTGATCAAAGGCTGTAGCAGCTGTGGCCAACATTCATATTCAGATTCATTTTGCTTGCTTTTAAGATCATAGTTAAAGAGTAATTTCATTGTCTGTTCTTAATTTATATTAACTTCCCTTGTTTCAATCATTTGTTTTGGTAAGTAGATGTTAGAGGCATGTCTTCTCTTCCCTTTCCTCCAAATGCCATGGTATAGTGGAGTAAGTAGTTGAAATTTTAAGTGATCTGTTCCCTAACCCATCCTGTAAATATCAATGCTAACAACAGTGTCTTGTGTTTTTTTTTTCTTTTTTTTTTTTTTTTTTTTTTTTTTTTTTTAAATTTTTTTTTCCTTGTGTAATAATT
>VXAX01007452.1:706035-789058 GCA_013399835.1 Leptocoma aspasia | reverse complement strand
TATATATATATATATAGATATGTGCATGCCTCTTTTCAACTTCAACCAGAAATACTATCGCTTCTTTGCAGGGAGGATTTAATTTCCCTTTGAGATAAGAAATAACATGATGGTGTACTTAATACTATTATAATAGTATTAAAACTATACTAATAGNTGTTTTTTAAAAAAGCTGATAGACTTTTCAAAACTACTTTTTCAGCAAGAAATCTCTGCACTCCTTACTAATCCTCCTTCCCTTCCTTGCCCTTTCCTTGTGCTTTCTCTCTAGAAATATTTGATTTTTACCTTGTATGTGTTTTATCTTTGTATATATATTTTTTGTCTTTCAGTATTTCTAGTTCCAGTACCATTAGGGTCTTTTAACAAAAGTGCCAATCAAATGGAAATCCTAATGTTTCCCCTTAATTGCTGTTGATCAAAGGCTGTAGCAGCTGTGGCCAACATTCATATTCAGATTCATTTTGCTTGCTTTTAAGATCATAGTTAAAGAGTAATTTCATTGTCTGTTCTTAATTTATATTAACTTCCCTTGTTTCAATCATTTGTTTTGGTAAGTAGATGTTAGAGGCATGTCTTCTCTTCCCTTTCCTCCAAATGCCATGGTATAGTGGAGTAAGTAGTTGAAATTTTAAGTGATCTGTTCCCTAACCCATCCTGTAAATATCAATGCTAACAACAGTGTCTTGTGTTTTTTTTTTCTTTTTTTTTTTTTCTTTTTTTTTTCCTATCAATGTGCTTCTTCCTGTGTGAATAATTATGTGTCTAGAAACAGCCATGGAGTGATTTTGCTGTACTGAATGGGGGAAAGATTAATAGTGACATTTGGAAGGCAAGTATATTGTCAGATTTTAGAACCTTTACTACTATTACCCTTGTTTTTTGCATGGCAGTGGCTGTTTTCCCCTTTTATTTTTCCATGAATGTCATTCATAACCCAGGCCAAAGTGAATGGGGGTACTGCTAGGGATGTCTAGCTCACAGACATGCTGCCTTTTCTGATCTTTCCACTTGGAATGGATTCAATCTAAATTAGCAGGGCAACTGCCATGATGTAACAAATAAGATGCCTGCACTGAATGAAATGCAGCTTGAGAAATATATATATCTATATATATATATATATAGATATGTGCATGCCTCTTTTCAACTTCAACCAGAAATACTATCGCTTCTTTGCAGGGAGGATTTAATTTCCCTTTGAGATAAGAAATAACATGATGGTGTACTTAATACTATTATAATAGTATTAAAACTATACTAATAGCACTGCCTCTATCTCTAGGACTTGCATGCAGCCACTGTGAACCCAGACCCAAGTCTGAAAGAGTTTGAAGGAGCAACGTTACGCTATGCCTCTTTGAAGCTCAGGTACAATGACTTCAGAAGTCTCAGTGGAATGACCAACTCTATTTTGTGTTGTGCTGTAATTTTCATACCATTTTAAGACTGATTTTGTTTTGTTTTGTTTTTGTTTTCTATGTCATAGAAATGGTCCACAATCTGATGATGATGATTCTTGTAGCATCAACAGTGATCCAGAAGCCAAGGTCTGTATGAAGACCCACAGTGGTATAACAATTAAAAATCTAACAGTTGTAAGCATAAACTTGCAAGGTGCAGAATGTCTCATAAGTTTTAAAATTAAGTGTACCCTTCCTCTTGGCACAATGTGAATTGACCGTGCAAGACTAATTCCATCAAAGGAACTTGCAGATCTAAAGCTTCGTTTGGTTGGGTCAGGAAAGTGTGACTTACTTTAAAGTAATGTAAGCTGGGAAATCGAATTTTAGAGCTCAAGATTCTACTGTCCAACTGTAATAACTGTCCTCTTGCACTACTAAATGAGTGTCTGTGTGAGAGAAGGCTCTGTTTTTTATTATCTCTAGGTAGCTTCCAGGGGCATTCAGTGACAGAATTTGCTCTTTATTTTCAAGTTTGTCCCTTTTTAAAGTACTCTTCCTTTTTTATATGTCTGCTTCAACTTTACAGCTACTAACAAGGAAGTTACCTTTTAGAACGAGAAACTTCATTTTTTGGGAGAATGCAGCCTACTTTGAGAATGTACTTCATAGAAAAATATTAGACCATTATGTGACAAAGCACCATAATCACATCAAAGCTTTTACTGTTGGAATCTAAGGGGTTTGAGGAGAAAGAATCAGTGGAAAGTTTTGTATGTTTGCAAATGTATCTCCAGATTTGTCCTTTTGATAGTTTTGCCTTTTGTTTGCATCTATTATTAAGGGTATATATGAATCTCTGTAATTGAAAATCCAAGTAATTTAAATAAGTCCTTTGGCTGTGCCATACAGCTGCAGCAACTGACAGGATCTGAAGCTACTTGTTTGCAGGAACAAATATGTAGCAGAGTTGATAATTTTAATAGCCTTAATGATATATTTTAAGAGAGAAAACAGACTGATTAGGACACTTAATTTTCTTTGTTATCTTGATTATTTGGCTTGTGGTATTTAATTCAGATGTAAATACTTGTATTTTGCTTGGCCTGCTGGTAGTTTAAAAGCAAGGGTTTCAGCTGTGCCCATTATAATGACAAGCACTAAATTCTGAGCATAGTAGAGTTGAAGGAGTGAGGAGCATTAGGTTCCAGTCCTGAGAATGACAGAATTGTTCCTTTCATGATGAGCCTTATGGCATGGAAAGCTTTAAAGGGAGGCAGTATTTTGATATGTCTATGACTTTACCAGGTGATTTGCACTGAGTGTTTTTTGAGCTGTTCCAGCATGGAGGACCATGGCAGTAGTTTTGTGGACAAATAATTTGTGTCATCATCTCCCTTCCCTCTCTCACTTGCTGTTTAAACTTCATTATTTATGGATCAGGTACCTATCCGGTGTCTGTGAAATGGGACACTGCCAAAAGCTTGTCCTCTTTTGTCTATCACAACTGGTTTTGTTTTTCCAGTTCAGGCAAAACTATGCTGATAATGCTTATATGGGTAATCAAAACTGAGCACTGAAACATTCACAGAAGTGATTGAGAGGAGCAAGACAAGAAACAGAGGAGAAACTAGGCATGTTTTTGCCTTTTTAAAAATCACTTTAGTCAAAGCACCTTACCTGATTTCTGCCCAATGCAGATGCTGTGCAGGGGCAGCAGTGACCACAACAGATATTGTGTGGTCCTGCAGGTGAAGCTCCACAGTGCTGAGATTGATTTGCAGGAGGAGAGGCTGAGGGCAGAGCTGTTCAGTGCATCTCTCTCTGGCCCAAGGACAGGGCAAGTATGGCCATATGTCACAGGAATGGCAAGTGGTCCAGAGACAGCAGGGAAAATCTTCACCTGGAAGTGGAAAATGCTCTGAGATCTTTATTTCTCACGTGGATGGGAAGGGGATGGGGTAGGTGGATTCCTTGTCTAGTCCATTTTACCCCAAATATTGAGAGACTGAAAGAAGTCTGATAGGATTTGAAACGGATGACTTGGAAAAATCCGATATTTTTAGCCTTTTAGGCTCTCCCCTGCCATATTATGTGCCTTAACTGTGCTTGCTTTTGTGTGCCAGCAAGCACAGATAAATACTTTTTCTTCATTTCATCATAAGAGAAGAAAGGTTTTTTTAACTCATTAAACTATATCTATTGGAAGAATTTGTTAAAATGAATTTTGTTAGAGGTATGTTAGAGATCTAAAACCTATTTAAACCTAATCGTGACATTGGCCTGTACATTTGTGGGAAGAAACCAGCTTCTCTATGGCACATTTAATGCTGTATTTCAGCAAAGGGAGCCATGCCACCTTGTGGAAAGCTTTAGTAGTTGCCTTCCCCAGGAGAGTCAGCTTCTGCAAAGATGGAAACACTGCAAAAATGCCTGTTTTGGAAAAAGCATGTCATATAATTAATGTAATTGTTGTAAGAAAAGTGACTTGTGCAGCAACACATTTAAGTGTTGATAATTGTCAGTAAAGAACAAATGTTTCTCTATGTGTCATGTGCTTAAGATGCAGTTCATAGTTTCATATCCGTCTTGGTCAGGTTGTCTGCAGAAGGTCGTAAAGGAGAAGTGGAAAGAGGAGAATTATTCCATCCAGCTTCTTGATTTCAGTAATTTATTTTGGTAGAAATTTCTTGAAGAGATGGCTTATTGTGCTTGATGAGGATCCTAATTCTGCATGTGAAACATGCACAGCTAGAAATGAGTTTTGAATTGGTGCTTCCCAGGAGACAGCTCATAACCTTCCTGGTTAATTTATAGAGCAATGCGTGCCTTCCTAATTGAGTTTCAAGGAAGGCAAAAGATGCTTTTACCAATCCCAGACTGTAAATTCTTCTGGGTTGTCTTTTTTTTTTTTTCTCATTGTTATAAAATAGGATGTCCCTATATAAAAACATAGGAAGGTGCTAAATTTTTTCTTATGTCCGTATATAGAAACAGAGCCTCTTGGGAAACCTGTCACTGTCCCTAGGAATGGATAAAAAATGGAAAGCCCATGTGACTGATTTTCTCTAAAACCTTTTCCAGATTGGCTTGTTTGGCCTGACATTTGGACATGCCTTTATTCTCTACTTTTCTCTTCAAGAACGGATTTTCAAATTCCCTATCCATATTGGTCTGCTCAGCAAAGCTTCACTTTTCCAGCCTCACCATTTTAGAGCAGTTTTAGCTATATACCATTATCTTAGAATAGGAAGAATGTATTTAAACCTGTGGAAGTCCTAGGCATTTACTCCAAAAGACTGTTTTCTACTTTAGAAACCAATAAATGCTCTGGATCTCGAAGGAAGAGGATGAGACTATTTCCAAGAGAGAGAGCATCAGGAGATGTTGGTAACAAGTATTTAAATTTAGTGAATCACCTGTAGGTGAATGAAAATTCCATTTTCCCAGGAGACGTGGAAAGTTAGTTGGTGATGAATTTCTATGGATTACATGGCCTTTAGCAAGCTGACTTGTGGCTGTGGTGAAAGTGGCCTGTAAATCAAAATGATCTATCTAAGCACTATCAAAATAATTTTACAAAATACTATGTGCTCCCCAAAGATTTAATATCCATATCTTGGCTGCTTTTCTTGCTATGGAAGCAGGTGTATGTGTTTTGGAGACATTGTATATTTGCTTCTTTCTGGTCTTTTCCAGAAGCAAATACCCTGCCTAGACACAGGATCATGTGTAAATAACCAGTGTGTATCCTTGGGGGGATGGACATGGATCTGATTTCTGATCCAATTGAAGAGTTAACATGAGAGGAGGTTTTGGCATGTCCAGCAATCACAAGAAATTATTCTTTTCTTACAGACAGAGCAGCTTCTAAAATTCTTGGTACAAACAGGGAGTATTCAGCATTTTCCAGCAGTCCACCTCAGGCTGCATTACGGTCTTCTCATGAGCTCACAAAATGCTGCAAAAAGCCTCTATTCAATCAATTTAAATTAATTAAATTTAGGCATTTATTCCATCTTAAGTCTCTTTACAGAAGTAGATTAAATCTAAAAGAGAAATAGGATATCATCAACAGTTTTTCTTCTAAAGTGGTATTTTTACTTGGTTTTTGGATTAGGAATTCGTTTCTTTCAAAACCATCTTTTGTTTTTATTCCCTAGGAAATAGCACTGGAAGAAATCTTGTACCCATTTCTTTACCCTTATAAGGGAACCACAGTATATAATGCCATGTATTAATTTCAAGTTTTCTTCTTAAGTGTTTTTTGTGGGGCTTTTTTCTGCCTTGACTAGTGTTCCTGACAAACTGATTCAAGTGTAATCTGCCATTCCACCTTTGCAGCTCCTGGCTGGCAATGGTGAGTGATGGGGATGGCTGTTTCTAAACTGGTTTGTTGTTTCTGAGTTTGGCTGTTTGCCATTAGCAGCATTAAGGCATCCTCCCATCTATGGAGATGCTGCAGGTAAATGATGCAGGTGCTTGAAAATGTTCTGCTTCAAAAGCAGTTATAGAAATAGCCAACTAATGCACTAAAATACATATCCTCAATGATTTACTATTTAAGTAGTCTTTTTCATGTTGTGCATTAGACCTTTCAGAGAATGTGTTTGCTTGTTCTTTATCTCTGTGAGTGATAGTTATTGAGATGTGTTGTGTCATTAGGTAAAAACTGCTAATGTCACGATGTGATGTACATCATAATACAGATTTCTGTCAAGAGGATATTTGCTTCCACCTTGTTCCTAAATGGAGTCTTGTTTAATCAAATATAAAGATGAGTTCAGGGCAAGGAAGATGCAGCATTTTCCCAAATCTCATGGATTTACTTTATAAGGACATACAGAGTGACAGTATGGTTTTTTGTTATCTTATATGTAAAATATAAATATCTGGGATAATGTACCCTAATTTATCAAGCCATTCAAGATTATAATAAGATCCCGAAAAATATTTCATGTCTTTCACTCCTAGGAATCCCATATATCTCTGGGATTTAATTAGCTATGAACCTAACACACACGATCAGAACATGAGTGCCTAAACAGTAGGAGGGAGGTAGAGGAGAGATTTTACTTGCAGTCTTCCTTTGAAAAACACATCACAAAGCCATTCCTCATGTGAAAAAGAATGCAAACTGCTTGAATATTTACCATTAATTTCTAGGCTCGTAATGCAAGATTTACACCTTGAGTTTGGGGGCATTATCAGGACTTGCTTTGTTATGATACACTGTACAAAAGGTTTGCACTGGGCTGTGAGATTTCTGCAGGATGGGGAAAAAAGATAAATCATAGGAACACCTTTGTTTCAAATCAAAACAAAATATCTTCATGACCAGTAAAGTTCCAGTATTGGCAGTGGCTGTGTCTGCCACAGTGTGTTGACCAGGAATTATTGTTGGGGTAAGTAAGAACATACATGCCAAATGCATTACAGGAGGATGAACAATGCAGATGGGAGCTGTGTGGGTCATGCTTTGCTCTTGGAACAATTACTACCTTTGCCATGAGTGGCCAGGTTGTGTGGGCAGTTCAGGTGCATGCCAGTGACCACTATCCTTGTGGGGAGGCAGCTTCCCTCGTTGCCAGTCAGCGGAAGTGACACTGGAGGCAGCCTTGCCTCTGGAATTGCAACTGTGGGACACCCAATGTGTTGCTGTGGCCTCTCAGGCGTGGGATACTAGGAAGTGCTGGCTATGTTTGAGAAAAACATGAATATACCTCCTTTTCAATTTTTTTCAATGATGTTGTTTATTCCGTGGTGGCAGTTTCTATTGCTTCACTAGGTCAAAGTGCCAGTGTCTTCTTCAGTACTTTCTTCATGGAGGTGCACAGTCCAGTTTTTCTTGGCTGGAGTCTGTGTACAGCATCTTGCTGTGTACAACCATATAACAAATTGTGGTGGTTCAGTAGAACACAGAAAACCCCAGGCTGCTGATCTAAGCAATGTTTTTTTTTTTAAGAATCTCAATTTTCTAATATTTTAATGTTGCTTATCTTAGTAGTTTTTAATCACAGTTTATTCACTGTTTTATGGTGCAACACAGTAAACTTTTCATGGGCCAGCAGTACTTTGTGTGTGATTGTTGAAGGGACCCTCAGGAGTGGACAGAAACTGGGAGAAGCAGCAGCTCATCATACTCGTGTGCCACAGGCAAAAATCTTCTGTGGCCATTCTGCAGAGCAGTGGATTGTGTCAGCAAGCAGCTCCCAGTTTAGCACAGCCTGGGCTGATGCTGCTGACAGACCTCCCTGTCAGCTCATCTGTGCTAGTACAGTGCAGAGGTAATCACAGCTTGCAACCCTCCATACTCCCCACTTGAGACCAACCATTTCACCTCTAAAACAATCTGTGCAGCCTCTGTCAGCTTCAGCTCTGGAATGGCCTGTTGACTGTGAATTGCCTCTTGAATGTCTGTTCATCATATTGCTACAAAATGAACTGACAGATATTTTTGTATTTCTCTTCAATTATTTACATTACCTTGCCAGTTTAGGGCAGCTCAGGGAAATAGCTTGTTCTAGTTTGAAATGTTACAGTGTTTGCCATTCCATGGCATAGATTTTTAATGGAAAAAAGTGCTGTTTGTATTTATGTGTATATATAAATATGTATATTTATTTATGTTGTATATTGCACATACACGTTTTGAAACCAGCATGATACAAACTTGGTGAGTTATTTGTCCATTGTGGACTAGCTGAAAGGTACATTTATGGAGGAAATTCATTTAAAAATCAATTAAAGTGGAACATTGAGTTGAATGACAGAGCAATATTTAGATAGCTCTAGCCAGCATGTATATTTATTTTTAGCTCTACTTATAAATTTCACTTTAAAAAATGAGAAGTTTTTCTTGTCAAAATGTTCTGCATTTCATCCAAGAGAAAAGGGATAATATTTATCACTTATGAGATGTAAAAGCATGACATGTGCCATACATCATAGTGCCATGTTGCACAGTTATGCATTATTCCATATGTTTGGAGATGATGACTCCATGGTGCTTCAAGGAGACAACGTAACAGTAAATGGGTCCTGAAATGTGGGAGGTCCACCAGGGCTCAAGATTTCTAGGCTCTAGATTCATGCTTATTTGAGTATCTTTTAAAAAGTGGGAGTTGATCAATAGTGATTTAACTTTATTGACTTTGGATCCTGTTGTAAACATAATTTCTGCAGAAATCGAATTACTTGTAACAATGTTGCTTCTAAAGAGACATGAAGTTCTGACTTTAGTGAAGCTGGAAGGTTTTTCTCCATTGATTCATAAGGTCAAGGGTTCACTTAAAGGTTGGGAGCTCTTCAGGGGTTTTTGTTTCTTTGTGCTTTTTGATTTTTTTTTTTAATTTGTATGTTATGCATATTCCCTTTGAAATTATGCACCACAGTACTAAATAAAGTACTGCTGGTGGCATTAGAAGCACTTATATCTGTCAGCCTGAAGAAGAGCCTACATTAGGAAATTACAGCATTTAAGGTTAAAATTAACAAGTGCAGAGCATTAGTTTTAAAGAAATGAATGCACATGTTCTTTATGCTCTGTAAATCCCTGCAGGGCTTGTCCCTACTGACAGAGGATATGTTTGTGTTTGTTGGGGTCATGTTTGTGTGTAGCAGAACAGTGAAATCTGCTTGAGTTATCCTAACAGTTCAGTTGCTCTGCAAGATAGACCCAAATTTGAACATACTTTATTAGTTTCTAGTGAAAGATATGACTGCCTTTTCTTAAATGAGGAAGTACAGGTTTTATTTCACTGTATTAAAATGAAGCCCAAACCACCCTTAGCTCAAAGCAAAGTGCATAAACTCATCCCTTTAGGATCTGAAGTCAAGGAATCTGTAAAGCATCTAAAGTGAGAACCTGTTCTTGCCAAGAAGACTGGAGAAAAGAATAAGATGATTTTAATTTTTTCTTCAGAAGGGGGTGTTAGAGAATAGTAATGTCCATTCTATCTTTTGCTCAAATGACTGGAATTCTTAAAAATCTTGAACCAGCACAATGTTCCTGCAACATTTTCTTGCCTTGGTAGAGCAGATTTGACCTCTGGCTGTAAGCCAGGGGAAACCACCAAGACAGAACTATTAAGCTCAAAACAAGAGAGGAACTTTTGTTATCCTACACATTGAAGTCTGCAGATCTGGAAAAATGAGACTGTACTGGCTTGGAGAATGATTAAGGGACTGTGAGAACAGAAAATTTGATACTGACGTCCTCTAAAGAAGTAATTTATTATAAAGGTTATTTTACAGTATTTGTAAAGTCCCCATATTTAATTCTAGGGGAGTTTAGTTTATAATCATCTGCCTGAAATAGCATTTTTAGTGGTTTCTGAATTCTGTTGTGACCTGAATATTTCTGTGCTTATTTTTGTATTTTATGTGCATTTTCAGTAATTCAAGTAATACAAGATGAACAGCAACAGGAAGCTGGAAATGTTGAAAAGTCTTATTAGTATATTTTTGATTAAGCATTTTGAATTTTTTGTAGCTAAGATCTTTTTTGTGACATCTGTGAATATTTCTTTGAGAAAGTAGATGCACTGCAGTCTCTTCATGTCAATTAAATGAAAGTACTTGTTCATTAATTGCATAAGTTCTTTTTATTCTCTTGTTACTCTATCTTTGATCTTCTCCAGTATTTTCATCTGAAAAAAAATGTAATCTTTCTTGCTATATAGCAGGCAAATAAACTGGAACATACTTCTTCCTCGAAATAAAAAGATGTTATGATACTTGATATTCCAAAGCACAAAATAATATGATTGGGTTTTTTTTATTTTCAAACAATCAAAGAAAATGCAAGTGAAATTTCAAAGGTTATGTTGCCTGCATAATAAATGGTTAATTATGTGACCTACATGCTGTGTCTCAGGCACAAACCTGCTCAGTGGTCTGTGATAAAAAGCCTTATTAAATATTGTAGTGATTTACGTGTCTGCAGGCAGATATAACCTTTAAAAAGGAAAAGTATAAAAGGAAACAAAGGGAAACTGCTCAAAACCAAGTCCTCTGGGGTTGGAAGTAGAGAAGAAATAAGTAGCACATATTTAAAGTATCAAGGCAAACATACTCTTAATGCAGATGTGCTCATAGTGGCTGCCAACAGCTGGGTAATATGAAAAGCAATCTGTCTGTGATCTGGTAATGTACATTAGTTTGTTGTTCTCAAACTGATGTTCTAATTCACTTTCACCCTGTTGTGGGATCTTTTCTATCCACGCCTTTAAGATCCATCCAGTTTCCCATACTACTCTGCCATCATTCATGTGCACTTGATCTTTTGTCCTCTTTTTAGTAGGGGATTGTATTTGCTTTGTTTTTCTCGATTATTTTATTTTTATTTTCTTTAATGCTACATGCTTAGCACTGCACGAGGCAACAGCTAGAGTGTGCATTTGCTTATGGTTAGAACTTTGTCACAGTTCTCTGTCCCTACCAAAGCTCCTTCTAGAGTTCCCCTTGGAAAAGCTGCTATAGAGCAGAACCTGCCCTGTGGGGAAGGGTTTGCAATGGCAAAGAGAAGTGTGATCTGTGGTTTGTTTATTTCTTCAATCCTAAAGTTCCCCAGCTTTAGCCAATGTTTCGGATCAGAGCTGCACTGCAGGAGAGGTTTACAGCTTGTACAGGGTTGAGACAGATTTATAAGTTTGGTTCTTAGGTTACAAATCATTAATTATGAAACGTTAATTGAATTTGCAACTATTCAAACACAGGTTCCCCAGAACTGTAAAACCAAGCAGCAATACCTGTGTTTTCATTTTTGTTCACCTGTCTTTTCTTGGACTAGTGTGTGATAAGGTGGATTTTTTTTCCTGTGTGTAATTTCTTTGCACAATGTCCTGTGTAGCCAGGCAGGAAATGTGAAGTCTCCAGTGAAGATAAAAATACAAGATTATTGACTTAACCATGGTTTAAGTGACATTTCTTCATTCACTTCTCTCAGCCATGCAGTGTTTGTGGTAGTATCTTTGATCTTCCCAATCCCAAACAGCAATGTTTGCACAGTATACAATTCCTAAGTGTCTTTCAGCCCTCTGTATTTATCAACTTCCTTTGTTTTTCTTCAAATCTGTTTTTCTTTGCCAGCTCTTGAAAAGAGCCTGGGGCAAGCAGATAGCCTGACCAGGCACAGAAAACCTTCTCTAAGAGAGAAAATAAATTAGATAGAGTACTGTAAGACAAAAGTTGGCATTGGGATTACTTTGAAATTATGACAGGCCAATACTTTTTAATTGCCACTAATGATCTGTAAGCCTCCAGCAGAGACGCAAACCAAACTGGCATTGCCAGGAATGATGGTTTTACTGAGCTCATAAACTGTTAATGAAGAAAAGCTACACTCTATTTTTTAGCTTGGCTTGGTTTGCCTCTAGGTGTTAGTTCCAGAAGACAATAGAGTGCATTATCAAAGCTCTTTGGGGTCAAAGCAAGTTGTCTCTTGGTCTGTTGGCCTGTCAGTATCATTGGTGGGAGGCAGGGAACCATGTATTGTTTACATGATGCTGTGTTAATGTGTTAGAGTACTAAGCAATTCTGCTGTCACGCCTAACTCAGCCAGCCATGGTCTAAAAATTAGGTCATATCTGACTGGAGACACGAGGTGGTTTGTTTCTGGTTTTGTGCTCTTTTATTTTAAAGAGAAAAGAACCTCTAAGTCAAATAATGAAAGAGGAAAAAAAGCAACCTACAATAAAACATGAAGGCCAGGAAAAAAATAGGAAAACAGTTCACCATTTTTACTAATAAGACATTTACCTGCTGTCAAGTTGAATTGGTAGTCTTTCATCATTTTTGGCTTTCTTAAGATATACTCTGTTCAGTGCAAGGTCTGTATATGTTGGATGGGCCTCTGAGCAATCTGGTCTGGTGTAAGGTGTCCCTGCCTACAGCAGGGAGATTGGAACTAGACAATCTTTAAGGTCCCTTCAAACCCAAAGCATTCTGTGATTCCATAATTATTGTTGTGTTCAGAAAGCAGCTAACAAACTGCAGATGTGGTTGAGATGTGAAGAGCAACAAGGAAACAGTATGCTTATTGTATATATTTACTTCTTCACCTCTCATGATTTAGAAAATATTTCTCTCTGCTAGTGTTCTGCTATTCAATTTAATATTTAAATACTTGTAAAAAACGCTTTCTTCTGGTACAGTAAAAATCAGTATTTTTAAGCTTGCAAAGAAAAATATTTAATACCCCAGTGAGTACAGCAGCACTTTTAGCAAAATTCATAAGCATCTAATGTGCCCGAAACAATTTGGCAATCTGAAGCTTAGACTACCTTAATAATTGCTAAATTTTTTTTTTCTAGTATCTTGTGTAGCCCTGAAGTGAAGAGCATCCCTGAATATTGACCCCTCCTTTGTCTCCTCTTTCACCTTCTCCTTCATGGCCCTTTAGAATTGAAAGTCAGCACTTTTGTGGGTTTCCAGGAGAGCTGGGTCAGGAAGCAGCAGTGTGGGAGAATTTGCATGTTGATTCCCTTGTTTGCAAAGAAAAAAAAAAAAGAGGAAAAAAAAAAAAAACACAAAAAAGCTGGAGGCATGAAAGGCTTTCATTTTTTACCTACACTCACTAAAGGGTTTTGTGCAACTGCATAGGGTATTTGCTGTCTGATAGCTGAGATGAGATGCATCAGTCGTGACTCACTGGAGTGGGTACCAGGGGTTCAGGAAGCAGGCTCTTCTCCTGGGTTTGCTGCTTGGTGGAGTGATGAAGGATGAGAGAAGTTTTAAAGGGAGGGAGAAACTCCATCTTTTTATCCACTGCTGAATTTTATTCCTCCTTAGTTTGCCAAAGTTGACATATTATGCATATTTAAAATACCTTGGTGTTCTGGGTAGGGTTTTTTTGAGGGCACTTGTTCCCAAATGACACACCAGTGATAGTGTGTGAGTTTGATCAACTCACTGACTTCACAGCAGGTTTTAGAAGGTGGCAAGTGAATAGTCAGCTTTTGAGCTCTGAAGCTGATTTATTTACTGCATCTTAAGAAGGAGGATTGGTAGCTGCAGCAGGGGCACAGCTCCTGGGCTGTGTGGCTGTGCTGCTGGAGGCTCCCAGCACTCACCAGCGCTGCCTTCCTTCGGGCAGCTCCAGGATCACTGTCTGCTTTCCCAAGGACCTGCAGGATGCTGCCAACAGCAAAGAAAGCTGTGTGGCACAAGGCAGCAGTGCTTAGCCATGGGTGTTGGTCTGCTGTTGCTGAACCTCTAGGGACCATCTGAAGCATTTGGTGTCTCTGCTCAGGAGGTACAACAATAAGCCTGTTGTTCCCATTGCTGTAGTTCAGAGTGAAATACCTGTAATGTTCTCTGGAAAAAGTCTTGGTCTCGTAGGCAAACTCCTGATTTAGTGTGAGGTCTGTATTTCTCCCACCATAATGCCTGAAAGCAAATGAACAGGTTTTGGTTTTTTTTCAGAATAAACACTTTTTATTCTTTAGCTTAGTAGGTGTAGGATAGAGATGGCGCCATTCAATTTCTTCCATTTTGTTTTGTTTGCAAAAATACCATATGTGCAAAATAATGTTGCCTTGGCTTGTTCTGCCAACTGAGTGCTCTAGTTGGCTAAACATATTTCTGCTAAAAAGTGTATAATTAGAGTGTTTTATTTTAAAGGTAATTTTGAATTTCTTCTAGAAAAAGCCTGCTTTCCTCTTACGATAGCTTATCTTCTTCTTAGCTTTGGATTTGTTATTGTTTGCTGTCTTAGGTAAACTTACTATAGAAGTGATTGCTGTAATCCACAAAAAAAGTGTAATTTTTCTGGTTAAAAGCCAGACAGTGGATATCTCACAAAAGACATACTCCAGTAGTGCCTTATTTCTTTTCAATTAGAGCTCTAGATTCTAGCCAAAATTTCAATTCTATTCTTTCTATAGTTGTGCTTTTTTCTTTATTGTTTTTGTATTTGTGTGTATCCTAATATTTACTGCTCCCTTGTTTCCTCCTTTATGTTAACAAAATTATTTTATTGGAAGGCATTACTGTTACCTCCACAGACACCTTTCATAGCAAGTCATGCATTCTTCTTTGTTCCTTTGAATGTTTTCACCTTGCCATTCACAAATCGTATTTTCATTTACTTATCTTTGAGTGTAAGCCCATCTACAAGGCCTTAATTTTTTCCCGTTTTAGATAGAGACCTTTAACCTTAACTGCCTAGTTGCTGTTGTATGACAAAGGTTTTTTGATTTATTTTTAGTGCTTTGCTGTGCGATCTCTGGGCTGGGTAGAAATGGCAGAAGAAGATCTGGCTCCTGGAAAGAGCAGTGTTGCTGTCAACAATTGCATCAGACAACTCTCTTACTGTAAAAATGACATCAGAGACACTGTTGGCATTTGGGGAGAGGTAAGAACAGAGTGAACTTCTCTTGGAACATCCCTCTTGTGTCACAAAACATCACAAAGGAACAGTTCTGTAGACAGCTATATCCATGTTCTCTGTTTGGGATTTCACTACCTCAGCCTGGCACTGCCAAGTACATGAAAGGGTTCAGGGAAAGTGTTGACTTTTTTGTTCCAAACTGCTCAGGACAGCAGATGCCACAAAGAGCTGGCTTTCTTGTGACATCTGTTCTAGTGCACACTTGTGCAGTGGCAATGCAGGGGACACACAGGCCAAACTGTTGAAATTCAGTGTAAGTCTTCTTCTTGACCAGAGGTCTGAAAGTGATGCTTTGTAACAACATTTTCAAAGGTTTCACAATGACAAAGGAAACCCACACTGGCAGGGCTGTAATTCTGAAATGTATGAGAAGATTGGAACTGATGGACAGATGGTTTATCTTATGATGATTATTTTATCAGTGTTTCAGAAGGAAATTAATTATATGTCATCAGTCTGTCTGTTGGCTCCTCTCCAATAACTCTTGAGTCTCTGCACCAGTTTCATCCAGTTTTGAAGGATGCCAGATTCCTACACACTGAGGGGAAAAAGAGCCCAGCTTTCCTCTTTCTGGGTTTGCTGAAGGGTCAGTGTGCCTTCATTGACTGAACCACGGTTGCTCTGTGCTTCTTTCTGAGTTGGCAGCAAAGAGAGGATAACTGTGAGAACTCGGGGAAAATTGAAGGGAGCTTTAGGTTTTGTGATGTAGCAAATAGGTGTGCTGGGGACAAATGAAGAAGTGGAAAATGTTGAGGGGTCAGTAAGTGAAACAAGAAGGGAAAAGGTGGGACATACAGAGGGCATAGGAGACAAAACCACAGTGAAACATCTTTGTTATTTGGTTGTTCATGGAACAACTTAAACTTCTGCCGAATCTTATTTTCTACCTCTCTCCTGACGGATTTTCAGAAGGGTTACACTAATGTGGATTGGCCACACAAGATCTGAATACAAAAGTGACAAAAGAGTGAATGTTGTAACTTTCCCGTGTGTGATCTAAGAGAAATGGCACTGCCAAACAAAAGAGAAATCAAAAGAAGTACTTGTCAGTAAAAATGTCAATAAATTACATTTCAGTAAATATTGCAGGAAAAAATAACATTCAGTCTCCCAAATTATTGTTGCAGTCTATGGCTCAAATTCACCATCCTAACTACAACCACAGCAATGCCGAGTCACTGTGGGGGAACAACTGGGAGAAAGTGCTCTTAAAAATTAAAATTATGTCTAAAGGAACACATTTATAGTTTTCTATCTATTTAAAAGAATTTCAGAAGGATTTTTATATGTAAGAAGTATATATTGTACCTATAAATGAACAAAATAATATTGTTTTCCTTTCTTTCTTACACCTGGGAACAGTTTTATTTAGATAATACAGCTAGACAAGCAATTAGAGATGTGTCAATCATGGACTTTGGACTTACTGCTGACCCTAGGGGAGAAAAAACCCCAGTATCTTTACATATGTGTAATCTCATCCGGTTTTCAGATAGCAGCACTTTGATCAACTTGAAATATATTGTTTACTTTGAACTCTCATGATTTGGTTTAAGAGTTAATGTTCAGATTTTTTTTATTTCTCTCTGTCAATCCCCTTGCTCTTTGTTGGAAACCCTTGTCGGTTTTCAAGCCAAGCTGGTGAAAAGTTTTGGTCCTCTTGAATGGTTGTTTAAATTAAGAGTGCTATTCATTAAAAAAAAAATGAGCCTGACAAAACAATAGAGACACTTTACTTGAATAGATGGCTCCTGAAGTAAGTTGTCTTCCTGATTTTAAAAGAGTTTATTACATCCAACCACATTTTCTGCCAGCAATATAAGGCTTCAAGAGTGATTAGAAGAGGCATGTTTTAGAAAGGAACTTGAAAAAATTATACTCCATCATTGATGTATCAGGTGGAGCAATTACAGCAGGAATCTATTATGAAGCTAAATGACTGCATGTAGGAATTTTAAGATTGCCTCAAGATTTACTTTAGCTAGAATGTAACGAAGGTGAAATTTGGGTTAGGACTAGCCCCAAGTTTTCATGATTTAAAAAACTGCAAAACAAACCACAAAACCTCCCACACCCTGGGCAAAATCCTGACCCTGCGGAAGATTTGTTAGTGGCTTTAATGTGAGATTTCATGCCCTTTGCTCCAAAAGAAATCACCTATAAATTTTGAACTTCTATTGTTCTGTAAAATCTAAACAGCAGAACGCTATTCATCTGTTTATGTTGCTCTTTTGCCATGAATTACATTTCTGTACATTACAATATGACTTACATGAAAAAGATATCTTCTTGCCATTGACCTATATATACTGCAGCCTGTAACACTTCCAGAAAAGCTGCTGGGATTGAGCCTCTCTTTCCTTTATTCACTTTCCCTCTCTGGCTCTTCCTCATCTCAAACCATCAGATCTCTGCAGCTCTTCAGCAGTCTGAGACATTAAAGCCTATGTTCAAGCTCCTAGCCTGTCTAAATAATTTCTTTTTGACATAGGCAGTGCTTTCATCTCTAAAATAGCTTTTTATAATAAGGCAACAAAATTTAGCAAAATATATTGCTTCTGGCTGCAGACAAGTGGTCCCCTGAGCATTGCAAGGATCATTTCCTGTGACTTATGTTGCTTATCTGCCCATTCTGCAATTTTTTTCCAGCTAATTTGGATTCTGTTTTGTTACTCTAATCCCAGGGTATTTTGAATGAAGAACATATTTTTCCTTCTTGTCATAATTTTCTTCTGGAACAAATATATAAGTATAAAATTGGTCCAAAAAGCAATCTTTGTGACACTTTGTAGCATTCTTCACACAATTTTTTATTGCTTCAGGCCTCCAAGCAAATTTCTCCCTTTTTTTCTTGTGATATTTCTTTTTCTGTTTGCCACTACCATCTCAGTCCTGCTGGTTTACCCCATTTTTTGCATGACTATCACAGCTACATCTGTTTCTGCTTCTCTAGGAGCAGCCTATATATCCAGCCTTGCATCTCAGCCATAGATGTGCTTTTTCCATCAGGCAAAAAATGTTTGTGTTGGCTTTGCTCATACCAAGTGCCACCTATCTCTCCCATATCCCTCTTGGTACTTGCACTGCCAGCTCTGTGTCACAGCTTCTCTTGGAATCCCTGTTAGGAGATCTGGGGTTGGGAGAGGAGATGGGCAGTGCCTGCCCCTTGCTGCCTTGCCTACAAACAGTGGCAGAAATCCCTCACAGAGTGACATGAATGTATTTCTCACAGACACAAAATTAGACATCATAAAGACTTGAGCCTCTGTAACCAAGAGGGGAAGAGGGTTTCTGTGTCACTGAGGTGAAGAAAAAAGGTCAGTTTTGAAACATTAGTCAGCAGGGATGCAGACCCTTTCCATTATTTCTGTTCATGTATAGATTCTGGCACAAAAGGGAGGAAACAAATTACTCTGTATTTAGCTGATAGCTTCCACATTCTGATCAGCAGGAGCTTGTCTTACTGCTCAGCAATAGGTCCAGAATAATTTCTGTGGGATCTCATGGTCTGAAGAGTATGTGTACAGCCTCCAAGAAGAGGGATATTACATGTGATAGAGGAGACAGCAGATCTATTACAAATGTTGTCAAGAGGAGGAAGATAAGCATTTGTGAATTAGCATCAAAAAGAAAATTTTCTCTAAATTTGTTTCCTGTAAGAGAAAAAAGCATTATCCTTGTTCTTACATGCCAGAAGAACTGGGGAGAAGTCCTGGCTCCAAGATTCTGCAGTCACTAGCAGAATTCACATTCAGGTTTTAATGCTAGGTTTTCCCCTTTAATCTTTCTTCAAAGAGTAAATCCTTTGACACATACAAATTGCTGGTTTTTCCCATAATCTATTGGTTAAAGTTCGTGGAAACAAAACACTTTGAAAGAAGGAAGTCTGCCTCGAAAGTACAGGTTTTGATATAAGCTTTTACTGTGAGGACAGACCATGACTTCTCATGTATTTGGAAGAATTTACTGAAAAACAAATAAACACATAGCTTGTTGAATAACTCAGTAGTTTGGATCTGAATGAGTTGTATTTAAAAGACATCAAAGCTTTTTATGATTGGGATTGTTTAAAAATATAGTAGCAAGATAACATCTTAGATCTTTTTCACACCAGAAGTACGTGAAAAGTATTGCTCTTGGAACAACCCAAAACTTTGCGTAAAGATGAAGCTAGTCTGAACAGCACAGACATAAGACCTTGAGCCCAGCCACTTTGAGAGGGTGATGTACTGTGTAATTGTACTTTGTCTGGAACTGCAGGGCAAAGACATGTACCTTATACTGGAAAATGACATGCTGAACCTGATTGATCCCATGGACCGCACAGTCCTGCACTCGCAGCCCATTGTGAGCATCAGAGTCTGGGGCGTGGGCCGTGACAATGGTCGGTGAGTGTTCGCTCTTCTTGTCTGTCTTGACTCGGTGCTGTTTCGGTCTGCTAAGACACAGTACACATTATTCTGTCCTAGGGCCTATGAGAAAGGTGGGTAAATTCTTCTTTTTGTTGCTTGTGTTACTTTTTAAACTCTCTGCTTTTTGTATTGCTTACGTATAAGTGTATCGCTTATATACTGTTTTGTTAAACCTGCATTGAACAAACCTTTCAGATTAACTCAGGTGGATAAAACTGCACGTGTAACATTAATTTGTTTCAGATATATGTAGTACTTTTCAGTATAAAAGCATGTTTTCAAATATGTCTCATAGTATGTTTCTCCTGGCTATGTAAAAGCATATCTTCCTCCTGGTCCAAGCTAAATGTACAACCAGTGCTCTGACTGCGTGTGTTTCTACTTTCTTGAGATATTTAATGTGATGGAGAAAAAAGCTGGGTTGAGGGAAGAGTAATGGGTTTAAGTCATTATTATTACTTCTAGTTCTTGATGTAAGAAAATCCCCAAGGGTGTTGCAGAAACTGAGGTTTGTCCCTGAAATGTGCTGCCTGCGAGCTGAAGTTGTCCCTTGTGGTAGGAAGCAACCAGGAGTGTGTGCTAAAGGCCTTCCTGCCCTGGAAGCAGTCTTTCCTTAGCTTTCCTTCCTGACTGATCTCTTGGTAGCATTCTTGTTTGTCATATAACATTGCTGTGGAAACAGGGTTGTGAAAGTGACTTATTTGGAGCAGTGAGCTGTCTCCCAGTCTGATTGGACATTTTGATGTAGCAAAAACATTGCCATTCACATTGAGAGAGTCCAGGATCTTAGGACAGTACCCATCCTGACACAAGGATAGTAAGGATTGAGTAACACTAGCAAGCTTCTGCTTTTTGTGTCCATGATTGATAATGGACAGGTAAGTCCTGCATGACCAGTACTGGCTGTGATGGAATAATCACATTGCTGGACAAGGGAAGGGTTGCTGATGTCATTCACCTGGACTTCTGAAAGGCCTTTGACAGTCTCCCACTACATTCTTGTTTCTAAATTGGAGAGAGATGGATTTGATGAGTAGACTGTTGGATGGATATGAAAGTGGTGGGATAGTTGCATCCAGAGGGTACTGGTCAATGGTTCAGAGTCCCAGTGGACATCAGTGACAAGTGGTGTCCCTCAGGGATCTGCATTTGGGCCAGTGTTACTTAGTATCTTCATTAAAGACATAGATGAAGGGATCAAATGCAGCCTCAGCAAATTTGCTGATGACACCAAGCTGAGTGGTGCAGTTGCCAAATCTGAAGGATAGGATGCCATCCAAAGGGACCTGGACAGGCTCGAGAAGTGAGGACATGGAAATCGAACGAGGTTTAACAAAATCAAGTACAGGGTGCTGCATCTGGGTCAGGAAAACCCCCAGTATCAGCACAGTCTGGGGGATGAACAGATCCAGAGCAGCCCTGCTGAGGAGGACTTGATGCTGGTGGGTGAGGCATGAGCCAGCCATGGGCACTCACAGCCCAGAAATCCAAATGTGTCCTGGGCTGCATCCAGAGCCCCGTGGGCAGCAGGGGAGGGAGGGGATTCTGCCCCTCTGCTCTGCTGAGACCCCACCTGCAGTGCTGCATCAGCTCTGGGGTCCCAGCACAGGAAGGACATGGACCTGTTAGAGCAGGGGCCACCAAGTTGATTAGAGGGATGAAGCACCTCTCTTACGAGGAAAGGCTGAGAGAACTGGGATTGTTCAGCCTGGAAAAGAAAAGGATTCAGGGTGACCTAATTGTGACCTTTCAGTACCTGAAGGGAACTTACAGGAAAGATGGGGTGAGACAATTTACAAGACCGTGTAGTGACAGGTCAAGGGAGAATGGTTTCAAACTGAAAAGAGTAGGTTTAGATTACATCTCAGGAAGAAATTCTTTACTGTGAGGGTGGTGAGGCACTGGAACAGGTTGGCCAGAGAAGCTGTGGATGCCCCATCCCTGGAAGGGTTCAAGGCCAGGTTGGATGGAGCTCCAAGCAACCTGGTCTGGTGAAAGGTGTCCCTGCCTAAGGCAGGGGAGTTGGAACTAGATCATCTTTGAAGTCCCTTCCAACCCATGCTCTTCTGTGATTGTCAAGATGTTTGCAATAGTAGGGGTTTGGGGTTTTTTGTCTCTAACTTTTGATAGGAAATGTAATTTCAAACATGAAAAATCTTTTCCAGTAAAAGATTTTCTGAAACTTGTTTTATCTGCCTCAAAGTTTCTGATTACCAATGGCTAAATTTCTAAAAGGAAAGGTGACTAATTTTTTTACTCTTATAAATGACTGATAGTTGATTGGGCATGGGCTGTTTTTCACTTCCATTGGTACAGATTTTTGAAAGATTTAAAAGGGGCAAATCCAGCTTGAAATACTGGGGAGTAAAAAGGTTTTAACTCCTAATGAATAAACCATTAGAGTTCTTTGTTTGCATTAGAAAATGGATGCATTACACATTTCCCTTCAAGTCAGTTTTTGTAGTACCGTTCTTCGGTCAGAAAATAAATAGAGCGTTTTAAGGGACACCTAAATGTGATGCAGCTTTACAAAGTAAAGGATGCCAGCTTTGATTTTCATTAATTTTTTTAAAGTGTTTACAGTTCTTTTCCCAAATACTTACATTCCTTTGTGAAATGAAATCATTCCATTATGTTCTTTGTGAAATAAGATAATGAATCATATTTCTTCAGGCTGGTTACCTGCTTTTCCTAAAGACACAACTAACCGGCCATGGATGTTTTTAGGAAACGTTTAAGAGAAATGCACTTTTTGCAATCATGTGGCACCAACAACATTGTGTGCTTTTGGTGAAATGTGTCTGGGGCTGGGAGGCAATAGCAGACTCTCCTAGATGAATATAAGCCCTATCAATAGGGCAGGAGTTGTTGGGAAAGGTTGTGTGTGCACAGGTCACTCTGTCTGCTCTGACCTGCTGTGGTACATGACAACATTTACCAAAAGCTACGTGCAAGACATAGGAAATCTCTGATCCCACTCCTGCCCTTTTTCATGCCATAGCTGGGGGCCAAAGATGAATTCCAATTCTACTACTAGTTTCTTCTAGAGAAACTTACGTCTCTATTAAGAAAAAATGTTTAGATATGGAATATGTGGGAGAAGTGCAGGTCCAATTTTAAAAATACAAGCAACAAGAACCCCTCAAACCCAGTTCTTCCTTTTGGTCATAAAAAGCCGCCACTTTCTCAACTGTTTTCCTGAAAGGAAGGTTTATACGTGACACTGTCAATACAGAGAAACTGGCAGAGGAAATAAACTAATTTTTTCTCATGTTTCCACTGTCAGTAGTGGGAGTAGGCCTTTTTGTGTTAAAAGTGAACATTTCTTGTTTCTAGAGAGCGTGGCATTTCTTGACCAGTTGCTGTAAGGAACAGCAAGAACAGTTTATTAAATTTTAATATATATTGTGCTTAGGTATTAAACACAAAGTCAAAACCAGCTTTAATATTTCATTTGCTGGCACACTAATGTTCTTAGCTACTTTTATTGGAATTTGGGGTTATTTCATCATAAGAAGTTTTGTTTCAGAACTTTCGTATTCATAGCCATTTATAAGAATTTTGATAGGTGCTTTTACAGAAATTTTGTGTCCAGGATGACTTTCAGAACTGGAGCCTACTCTTTTTGAAATTAATTTGTTGAATGTTTTATTGACACATTTTAAAAAATAAGATCGTAGGAGAAGCAGTGTAGCTATTATTTGTAAGTAAATTCAAACTGCATGTGATGTTAAATAGCAGAAGATCAAAATGACAAGCAGAAAGAACAAACTTATGAGTGTATAATCAGATGTACAATATGTTTTGGGCATAGAGATGTTCAGTGTAGGAAACATGCTTTGAGGGGTAGTATAAAAGACGTAGCATTTGCTGAAGAACCACTAACACACAAGAAAAAGGCATTTTGAGACAAAATAAAAGAAGAACACAAGCTGAGAAAACCATATTGTTGAGCTGGAAACTGCACTGCAACTCTTTTCGTGTATACATTAGCCCACAGTCCTTGCATTCATCCTGGTAAAATCACCTGTTGCTCCTCAGGTGAGAAATACCAAAGCCATTCACTGACTGCAGAAGCAACTTTCCCTGATTACGGGTTTGCATCACCAGCCAAAAGGCTAGGGGATCACATTGCTGCTTAGGTGGATTAAGTGTTCATGAAGTTGATGAAATCCCAGTTTCTGGTGGGAAATTCTTCCAGAAGTTGTTGCACATGAAATTTGTTAATTAGTTATATCTTCTAGTCCAAGAAGCTGTATAATAAAACATATTGGATTTGTTGTGAAAGGTAGTATTTCAATTTTAAAATACTGTAGAAATGTGTATTTCACTGTATTTTCATCTATTTGAACCCCAAAATGGTCTGTAGGCCCTCCTTTTAACTCTTTTGCTTGTACTAATTTGTTTGGGTAGTTTCTGCTTTGGAAGATGAAGAGATTTTCTAATGACACATGAGCAGATGATTTTCTAAGCTCTGCTGTAATGAAAGATTGATGAAATACAGAGATCTGCTGATGAAAGTTTAATCTAAGGATGTGGCTGCTATCTCACCTCAGGCAGAAGTGTCTTCCAGGAGACTCTAATCACTCTCTCCATAGGTTACACTATTATCCTGACCTTTGGAGTTTCTTATTTAACAATCCTGGAGTAAGCAAAGGCTTCCTCATTTGGTTAACTTGGGTTGTGTGGTGATTTTGTGTTTCATCCCTTGTTTTCAATTGATCAGTTGGTAAAATATGTTTGATTTTAAAAGGCCTGGAGGGCCTTCATAAAATCATGAACAAAAGCAGATTCCCAAAAATTGGTGGGTATGCATGTATGTGTACACTGAGCTTCTATGTTTGATATGTATATATGGGCATATATTAAAGGAAATATACATATATGTTAAAGGAAAATAAATGTCCTGTATACATGCAACCCTTTGGCAGATTTGGTTTCTTAGGTGACACTTTATGATTTTTAAAAGTCAAAAACCACTGTCCTTTGTATAGTCTTCTTCTCCTGCTGTACTGAAAACAGTCACAATGATTCATTTAGTATTATTTATAAATAAGAACAGTCCTTGCAGTTGCATAAATGGTTTGATTTCAAGATCTCTAAGGTCATCGTCACATGGAGGTGTCACAGGTGTATCAGTGAATAATTGTCAGTGCTGTCTTTGCTTCTGAACCAGCCACACATGCCATGTTTTCCTCCTCATTGTTAAAAGCATGTTTAAAGCCTCAGCCTACTGAGGCTGTAAAAGGGCTGCTCTTCTCCCTTGTGAGCTGCACAGCTGCACATTAATCATTCCTCGGGTTGAGTTTTGTCTCTCCTCCTGAGCTGCTGGTGCATGCCCTTTGCTTTCTGAGCAGCTCACTAACAAGGAATGGAGAAAAGGCAATGGCCCATCAGTTTTGTAAATGAGATTCCCTTAGCACATTTTCCTGAATCCTCCTTTATCTTTGTTGCTCTTCTACCAGTCCAAAGCCCACCTCAAGTTTTAAAAAATCTACAAGACTTTTATTGCCTGAAAGATCACGGTTTCTTCTCTCCTGGTGACTTCATACAAAAGCAGTATATCCAGCTGAAATATTCTGTGGTTAGCTGGCAAGGAGGGCTGCTGGTGAATTCAGGAGACATCTTTGATGGATCTGAGTATGGAACTGGATGGGGTGGGCACCTGGTATGTTGGACATAACACATAGCACATGTCCATTCATCCACTAGCTTTGTCACCACATAGAGCACGTTTGTTTTCCATGTATAGTTTGTGTGTTTTCCAGACAGGCAGAGGAGGGAGCCTGGTTTCTTTCAGTTCTTAAGTGATGGGAGAGGCACATTCTCTGATATTAAGGTTTTCTGACCACAGGCAGTCTGACTAGATGATGTGAATATATTGTGCTCCTTCCTCTGCCTTAATAATGCCTATTTTATCCAGTGGGGATGCCCATAGCCCTGCTTCTTTGAACTGCTGCTGTTTTTCTGCTGCCTAGACATAGGAATAAAATGAAGCTGAGATTCAAAAAGGGGAGAAAGGCAGACAGGGCCTTGAAGAAAGTAGAACAATGGATGCACCAACGATGAGGCTCAAGCTGCCTCAGAAGGGGAGAGCAGACAACTAAATGAATAGATGCCCCAGGTCAGATGGACCTAATCCTCTAAGGCTGATAGAGAATACAGTCCTGATAACAATATGAATTATCTGAGCTCTGTTATCTCAGGAGCTGTTAGGACAAGAGAAAAATTTTGGGATGATATAAGAGAAAAATGGGACAAATTGTGGAAAATGCGGACGATATGATGTAAAGTTATGGCTCAAATTCCTCAGAATATGGGGAATAAAAAATAGTATGCTGTCCTGCTTTTTCTATGGTTTAACAAAAATGTCTGGGTTTCAGAGGTGTTTAACACCTGTGCTGTCCACTGACTTCAGCAGGATCTCTGCACATTCAGTGGCTTTGAAAAACAAGTGTCTAAATTCAGATTTAGTGGCTTCTAGCTGGATCATTCAGGGAGGTGTTTAAGTTTTTTTGGATTGCCTTCTCTCTGAAGTGATGATTGAATATGCTCTGAGTCTTTTTTCAATTCTATGAGAGAAGCTTATCAAACTGCACACGATAATGAATAATAGACTTTCCCTTCTGCATTAACAACATGGTCAAGAAAAGCAGAAAATAAAATAAATTAAAACTGAAATGGTGTTTGCACCTGCTCTTCTGAAAAGATAACACCTCTCAAAGAATGTGTCATTTCAGCTGAGCTCTTCAATCTCTGAAACACCATTAATCAATATCCCCTATTCCCTTCGGTCCCTGTAACCTTGGAATAAGGACAAAACATACTGTAAGGAATCACATAAATAGGGCATAGGTGAAGGATTACACTGGAGGAAAAGGATTTTACTGGCTTTTCTGACTTCTCTTCTTAGCTGGGTTTTTACAGTTATCTTTTGCTTTTTCTTCTTCCCTAAGCCAGTTGCATTTGAAGATCCTTTTCTGTATGTTTTGGTAGCATTTTCCCTTCTCACTACGAAATAGTTTAGGTAGTTATGCAGAACTTCTCATTTATATCCATAAGTTCTGGCATTATTGTTTGGAGGTGCAGTGTGTTCTAGGAGGGAGTAATGAAACAACTCAGCTGTGAAAGGGGGAATCCAGTCAAGCTTGCAGAATTAATGTGTTTTAAAGCAAATATGGTCAAGTGGGTACAAAAAGCTGCATGTGTGCATTCATACTTTGATTCATTAAACTGGTTTATTTTAGCTTCGGGATTTAACATGAAAGACACAGTAGACTGAAGATGCATTGAAATAGGCCAGTATTCATTTGAAATATTATATAATTTGAAGTAGTTTTGCACCAATGGTTTTCTGTTGCTGGTGGCTTGAAATAGGGCAGCATCCCTCTATCCTTTCTGAGTAATGTCACTAATGAGATGAAAAATTATTACATAGAAACACAGAATCATTTAGGTTGGAAAAGATCTCTGAGATCATTGAGTCTAACCTTAGAGCAATCACCACCCTGTCAATTAGACCATGGCACCAAGTGCAATGTCCTGTCTTGAACACCTCCAGGGATGGTGACCCTGCCACCTCCCTGGGCAGTCCATTCCAATGTCTAGTCACTCTTTCTGGGAAGAAGTTCCTCCTGATCTCCAACTTGAACCTTTTAAAATAGCACTTGAAATTATTTAACTATAAAAGTTTCAGTTAAGACAAATGATATATCTAGACATGGACTACAAATAACCACTGCAATATAGTCAGGTTGTCTCAATAAAATGGCATATTAACTGAGTCCCTGGATTAAAGCCTTTATACAAATTTGTGCTATAAAATCTCTACACGTTCCCTGTTATTTCAGCTATTAAATTCAAACACTTTAGGATACAGCTAGAGTAATTAATGAATTTAAGTGGCTATCACAGAGGTCCCTCGAGAACAGCTAAGCTACCTGTAAAGTGTCTGTGGCTCAGGAGAGCTACTGACTGGCATGTTGGGGTGGAAATCTGACGAGTTCTTCTACTATTCTTTTCACTGCATGTTAATCAAGCAGATGCTGTGTCCAGACTGGATTTCTGTAAATAACTGCTGCTTCAATTCCATGGCAGAACAGTGATGCAAGTGATGCAAAAAGCAGCTGCTGTCCAGCTCTGTACCTGTCACCAGAAAATATCCTTCTTCCTCCCAGACTCTCTACAACCCTCCTGGGTTTCAACACCCAGTTAGAAGCTTTGATCTTACCTCACAGTCAAAGATGGTTTAAACTTATTTACTTTGTGTGGTCATCACTTGGGAGCATACTCCTTCTGTTGATTCCTCTCCAAGGAGGTTGTGCAAACAAAAAATAGCATCTTCCTTCCCAAACCAGTTGGAGTCAATTGAAGGTGCCTGCCTTTCATTCACCCCCTTTATCTTCAGCAGTGCTGAAGTGATCTTAATTACACATCTCTCAGAGGCTATATCAGCATAGGGACTGTGTATAGAGATGTGTATTTATTCCATGTACCTATGGAATAAATGGCTGTCAAATACTTAAATAACACTTTCCTTAAAAACAAAACATAAAAGGCTCAATATAAACTTTTTTTGTATTCTTTCATTCTCATCTCAAGAACTTTTCTAGTCTAAGATCTCTGTAGCAGGTGAGAGAAGACCAAATTAGTTGACTAGTGATTTCACTTTGTCAGTCTAATATATATTGCAGCTGTTCAGTTAGTACTAAGGTGGAGATATAAAAAACCTTCTGAGGAGAAAAGCCAAAGAAAGAATAGTCCATTGAAGAAAACAGCAATGTTTTACAAAAGATTGTGCCAAGAATACTCACTAACACCTTGCTGGCTAAAAGTTCATAAAGCTCTCTGCAATTTTGATTGTAGTGTGTTTGAATGAGCAGTAAAATACATTGCTGCTGTGTAGTGGTTCACTTGAAAATGTCAACCTTTTTCAAGACATGTAATTACTTTGCTTATTGTTTTCTATTGTAAGCAAAACTTGGACTTTGTAAAAATTGTTACAAGGCAAATAATTTCAGAAAACATAATAGAGAGGAAAAAAAATTGTGCAGCAGAAAGTATTTAACTCAATTATCTCACTGTTATGCTAGTTAATAAAATATGGGAGATTCACAACTTTCTAATTAGCAAATTAAAAAGCAAAAGTAGAGACAGAAAGTGACCTGTGTAGCTCTTCTTCCTGCCCAAACATCTTATGCCAGTATTGTACTGGTGGGTTAGAGAGAGAGTAGGATGTTTCTATATACACCTTTACTGTGTAAATATTTATATCCACCTACATAAAAACGCTTTTGATGTTTTTATCTAGATATCTAGAGGTTTTTTGACATGTCTGTGTATTTGTAGACCACTGAATGTCTTCTGGCATTTGCTAAATGCAATAGTAAAATGAGGTACAGACTTTGACCTGTGTCTCTCTCTATGCACAGTCACAAACTCAACTTTATCTGCACTTATATAATAATTTGAAATGTGCCTCTAAAATATAAGAGGATTCTCTTGCTATCAGTTTAGCAAGACACTTCAATTATTTAAGTGTCACATCTACCTCTGGATGCTTTTTCACATTTGCTTCTAGATGATTGCAATTCAAATATTTATATGCGGTGCATTTTTACGTAAATCATAGCATATACTGTCTTATCCATTCCATGTGTTTAGAAAGCATTTTCACTTCAGGATTTTAATTCTGAGAATAGTATGTGGGCTTCTTTCCAAAAGCTGGCTCCACCAGGGAAAAGGGCTTTTGTTTGTCAGGGGTATTCAGCACAATTTGGCCTCTGGCGATGGAGGTAGATTGCCTGCTGAAGCCTCTTTGATATGTGCAGATTGATTAGCAGAAATTTAAACACTAATTTGAGCAAATGAAAATATTTTTGTCAACAGATAATTCAAGTGTCTTAAACGTTTAGAGATTTATTTACTGACTGACTTGGTTTAGTATTTAGAAATTGTTACATTAACATCTGTATTTTTGAAAAGGAATTTGTGCTTAGTGACACTGAAAAAATTGTGTGCGTTATACCTCTTCTGATGACAGTAATTTTCACACAAATGCTGTTTGTCTTAATCCCATAAAAATTATTTCAATTTCTAATCTGAATTAATGCATTAAATATAAAACTCAGTTATCTCTAAAATTTCAATATTTTATTTCTTGAAGTTCCCCTCTCCCCATCTTGATTAATTTCAAAGTTGGCTGGATGTACACTTCTGCCCCCTGCGTTGGACCAAATTCCCCTTATAATTGATGAGAAGTTTATTAGCTTCACCATGAGTTGAGTTAGTCCATAACTTACAGAGGTGGACCTCCAAGACCTGAATACTGCTCAGCAAAAGCAATGTAGTACCTCTGGGGGCATCAGCATGGTGCAAATGTTATTTCTTTAGCAGGACTAAGGTTCTCATGCAAGCACAAAATAGCAGGAGGAAAAGTAAGGGGCCTACTGTGGTTTTTAAAAGAGTGTGAAAGAGTTAAAGGTCTGCAAAGTGGCTGTCTTCGATATTTGACATTGTGTTCTCCTGATCCTGTGTTTAACGTCAGTGAAGTGAGTTTTTCCACTTCAGACAAGACTCTGTGAAAGTCAGCTTGCCTGTGTTCTGGGATACCTCATACTGACACAGCAGTGTTTGTAATGATGCTGTATTTGCCAACAGGATGCAGAAAGAGGTACTGTAGATTACTCACAGAATTATTTTTCAGTAGCTCAGATTGGAAAGGCCCACCTGAGTCTTTATGGCAGACAATCTCAGAGCAGTGAAGGTCCCTCCTTTGGCAAGCTATCACAGGTATAGTTCAGTTTGCTAAGAGTAAATTGAACTGCACTTGCTTTGCAGTTGTGTTTCATCAGTCTTTGTTCATCAATTAAGAAGTTTATTTTCTGCCTGTTCCTTTTTTGCAGTGTTTAAAGAACCTGAAGAAACCTCATATATGTAACTCCAACAATGTGGATATGTGTTTAAGATTGATAGTACCCACATCCACAGCGCATAAATGACTAAGAAAGATTCAAATTTTTTTTTCTGTTCTATTTGGAGGACGCTTGTGTGTATTTATTTAGGGAAATAGCTTTTCATCTCTGCTTTTACTCAACCACCATCAGGAACATAATGAGATGGCTTAGACAAAGCAAACTGAGCAATCGTTCTTGCCCTCTGTTCATTTATGAAGTACATACATGGCTTCAGGGGCCTTAATGTAAAAAAGACAAACAAAGCTCTTCTGGAGTATTGCCAGCTCAGGCATTCACAAATGCTATATTGTCACTTTGGAGTCTTTAGGATTCACAGTAGTATTTCAAATTTTCTTCATCCATCCATGGATTTTGGAAACTCGTTTTGTGATGTGTATGGAGATTCACATATACCTGCCTGAATCCAGGACTTAAACCTTCTGAAATGTTTCCTCACTTGCCTCTCACCTTCTCTCCTCTTTTCAAAAATAATATGGAATTTCAGATAAATTAGAAGATTGGCACTGCTGTTACTGTGCCATAATTTGTGATGGAAGTAGATGATCACAATGAGAGGAGGCTTTAGGTTCCTAGGTTGTTAGAGACTAAAGAATATTGTAGTGCTCTGAGGTTTTCAAAAAGGAGCAATCTTTTGTTTCCTGGAAGTGTCAAAATGTTTCATTTTGACAAAGGCATAGGACAGATGCTTCAGAACTGCAAAAGGCAGGGCTAGTTTGGGAAGCATTTGTTTCTCTTCCTTTGGGGCAGAAGTGGAGCTTCTGAGTGCTGCAGTAGCATGAGCTGGGATGCAAACCTGCTCCAGCTTTTACCTCATGTGTAGGACTGCACGGGTACAGTTGTGAGCCAGCAGTGTGAGTGCAGCTCCTAGGACTGACTAAAATACACCCTTGGCCTCACAGTATGAGTATGTTGCTGTAGTATAATTTTCCTTTTGCTCAAACTGAAACAAACTGCAACCTGAATCCAAGCTGCATACTAATAAACTCATTTTCTTTTTCCCTCAAAATATTGTGTATATGAAACCCTTGGGTCCAGTCCTTGCTACATGCTCAGGATGGGTATGAGGATCTCAGATGCTGACAGTGTTTTTGTTTCTTCAGCCCATCTATAGCTCTGCTAGTATTACATGGGCTCTGTGTGATGGGATACTTGGTTTTTCACTCTGGGATACAGATTCTGTCCATGCAATGGGAACATTTGATCAGTTGAGGGAGAACATGATCCCACCCATGTCTAGAGGATAAGCTGATTTCATTTACTGAGGTGCCGTGCTGTTCACTGGCAGTTTAACCAGAGAATTGGGCACATCATTGCTACCAAGTGCATGGAGATCTGCCCAGATTCTTTACACTGTTAAATACCCATTCCCTCATTATGGGCTTGGCTGAACCTCATCCCCAGTGAGGAACACAGCAGCCTGGGAAACAGACCCCAGCTGTGGACCCATGAGAGCTGGGAGAGCCTAGAACAACACAGGTGTTATTTATGCACCAGGCATGCCCCAAAACACCCCTTCTACCTTGATTTTGCACTTCTGGCATTGCAGGAGTTGAATTTGTCAGCTCTTCATGAGCCAAGAGCTCTCCTGGGCTGTTTTCACCTTGCCAGGGCTGGCTGCCTGTGATGTTTTTGTCAGTGTAAATTTTACCCATTACTTGCTGTAATCTTATTTGTTTTGCAGCCTGCAGGTAAATTGCAGTACAAAGATCCTTCCCGCCAAGGGATTTGGCTGTAAGTTCGCAGCACATGGCTGCCGGTGGGAAAAGGGACTCAGCGTGGTGCTTGCCCTGGAAATTTTTTCACTGTGTTTTTGGTAACAGTTGTTGCTAGGGAGGGCTTGTCAGCCAAACTTGGCATCCAGTGGGGAGTTCTGTGACTTCCAGAACTGGTCTCAAAGCTTACTGGTGATTATGCTTTACAATACAGTTCATGAAAGAAGACTTCTGTGTGAGTTTCACCTTTCATTTTCAGAATAAAGATACTTGGCCAAGTAAACTGGAAGAAATCAGAAACTGGATGCCACCACCATTATCCTGAAGCCTATGCCTAAAATTTTAATTCATGTTTGAATTCAAATTTTTGGGTGTGACTGAGAACTGGTATAGCTAAGTTTTGCCACAGCAACACAGTTGTAGTTATTCAACAAATTGTTTGTGCACAAATGGGAAGAGATTTGGCTCAGATTGTTTTTCATTTTCAGAAAATGCCTGCTGGTCAAGCTGGGGGAGATTTTCCAATATCTGGTGGCAGAGGTAAATCTGTTACCCTTTTAATAGGTAGCAACTAGAAGTAACAAACTTGGAGGAACAGAGTGTGTGGGGCAAAGGAAGATGAAATACTGAAACCAGTGCAAGTTATTCCTTGAAACACGTTTGTATCCTGACAGATGCACAGGCAGTAAGTGTGGCATCTAACAAAATATTGAAACCCACACAGGATTAGAATTTGACCCCAGTTCACTTTTTGAAAAGCCAACTAATAACTTGAAAACTGAGATTTAGTTTTAATTATACTTTTTTACAGGTTTATAAAGTTCTGCTGAATTGCTTTTTCTCTTTTTGTACTGAAGGAGGATCAGAGAAGAGCAGTTCTTTCCCACAAACTGTTCCAGCATATTAAAATGGCAAAATCTGGCTTCTCTCCTTAGAAGCCTTTTAAGTAGAAGTCTGACATTGTTTTCATGAGTGCTGTTGTTTGGCCAGCTGGAAGGCTATCATACCCTCTTGTATTCTACTTACCAAGATGAAAAGAGGACAACAGCAATGAAGAGGGTTGTTGTAATAGTTCATAATTATCAAATTAGTTGTGTCCTCATTTTCAAATGTAAAGAAGCTACACTGAATGCATATTGGAACCTAGATAATAAATGTAATGCGTTTATATTTTGTATAATCGCATTAACCAGTTTCAGGTGCCACTTCGTTTGTCCATAAAATGGCCCTTTCTTTCCCCACAAGTGAATTCCACACTTGTGTCAAGACTTTTGAGAAGTTACTTGGACAACGCAAAAATTATTACATGGCTTTGAATTCTTCTTAGCACTGGCTGTTCAGCACATCCAAGGAGGAGCTGAAGCTGTTTTATCTTAGGCAGCATCAACAGATTTGTTTATTAAATTCCCTCCTGTTACTCCCTGGAAATCAGTGGAAAGCTTTTGGGATGGCACAGGTTGTTGCTTGAGCATAACTGGTCCTGCCAAACCTTGTTGATGATAAGCTGGAGGAAAGGAAGGAAGGAATCCCACTAGACTCTCAGGGTATATTTAGGTGGTGAAAAAAACATCCTGCTCCTTATGCATCTGTGTGGCTGAAAGAAGTGACTGCCAGAAAATTGTCCTTAACTGCTTTTAATCCTCTCAGCTCTGCTGGTGGAAATATCCATGTTCGTGTTCCTTGCTCCACTTTCACTCAGGTTGGGCTCAGATGATTTAAAGAGAGTTTTTGGTGGGCATTTTCATGTTGGCTCATTTTCCTTGGAGACAACAGGTGTGATCCCACAGACAGCTCTGCTGGCACGTTTAAAAGAGAAATTCCCTTGGGTATAGAAGAGTGACTTGCATGGTGGTGACTCATGTCCTTGCAAACTTGGGGTTGTTCCTTGGTCAGAGTTTGCCTTCCCTCAGTCTTCCCTCTGCATTGAGGAGAAGTGATGTGCAATGCTGGAGGTGGCTGTGAAAGCTGAATAACCTGGAATGGGGTTTAAGCCCCGATACATTTTAAGTGCAGTCCCTGCTAGAAGCAGCTCTTTGTTGCTGATTGAGCACATTTGATGGGGAGTTTTGATGAAAACTAGAGCTCCAGGAACCTTTAGTGCAAATAACACCTCTAAATTGGATTTACTATTACTGCATGTGCAGAAAATCAAATTATTTGGTGTGTTTGTTTTTACAGCTCAAGGATAAATCTCACTTCCACCATAAGCAGATGTAATTTCGTTGAAGTAAATGTAGTTGTTACTTGTGTCTGAATTTTTGGATTTAGCTGTAAATCTTTGTTGCATTTTTAAGGGGACTTTCTTTTTCTGTTGCATTCAGTACAGAGCTACGTTGTGAATGCTTTGCAGAGGTTTTGGAAAATTGAGAGGGGAAGACTCCCATGCACTTCAGCTTTCCCTGGAAGATTACTTCTGTCACAAAAGATCAGTCTTTGAAGTTTACTGGCTAGAAACACAATGCGTAGCAGCGAGGAGGGACACCTCTCCTGCGGGTCAGAGCGCAGGGAGCGCGCAAGGGGTAGAAGGGATGGGAAGGCAGGAAAAGACACACCCCTGGCGGAGCCGGCCTTCCAGGGAAAAGCACCCACTCGCTCACAGCTGGAGCCGGCAAACACAAGCATGCACAGTCCGTGGGGAGGGTGGGAGCTGACATGATGTGCTTCAATTCGATGCAAAATGAATGAGCCGCTGTTCTCAGGGGTATTTGGCCCCCGTCGCTGAAGTAGGAGCAGGCGGCTGCATCAAGTGCACTTGCATCGCCGGATGCCTGGATACACTAACGGAGACGGGGACCAGTCAGCATTGACTTGGGTGTTTTGTATGACGTGCTTGGCATTTAATTCCTGTTAGCTGCAACAAAAAGGTAAGAAACTTAAAAAGTGACAAGAAAAATCCTCAGCCCTTCCCCCAGACAACAGTTTTGCATTAGTGTAGCCTTTGTCTCGAGCTGTGTTTTCAAAGCTGTGGTCTATTAGTCTAAAGCTACTGTGTGGATGCCTGCAAGGCAAATTACAGCTCCTGGTGTGACAAAGGCAAGTCAGATTTCTTTTCTTCAAGAGCTGACACTTAACAACCTTCAGGAGAGCACTATAGCAGAAATGCTGGACTGTGTGCTGAGCTGTAAGTATTTGATGCTGTTCTCCCTCGCCTTTATCCCTTCAGATGTTGCTCATTTGAGTAGTAAGCAAACTATGGATCCTGATGATTAATAGGTTTGGGGGACTGTGTTCAGCTCAAAATTACATGTTCCTAAACTGGCTGTGGTTACTGACTGCATACAGACCAGGCTGATTCTGTGGAGGCTGATCATAATTTGTTTTTTCTGGTAATGCCATGTTAATGTATGAAAAGATGCTGTAGTTAAGAACAGCAGAAACCTCATTTGCTAAGGCAAAGAAAGCTCTGTGTGTTTTTGCTCCCAACATACACCACCTGTATAATTATTTATGTCCAATTCCCAGCTAACTTCTAGCTAGACATTCTGGGCTTGCTTTTTCACCCCATAATTGACAAGTAAGATTCAACAATCTGTGTAAATCTTCAAAAGATGTGAACATGTTTAATGGCAAAAGTATTGCATTATATGTGGGTATACATGCATGTTAAATATATTTAGTTGAAGTGAAATGATTAGCAGCTCTTTTGACAGAAGAGGAAACTTCATGATTAAATGTAATCTATTGCCTTGAGGTCTCTGTGCTTGCTTAATCCTATCTGAATTTATAAAGGAATTACAGAAGGAGAAATTTCATTGATTTGTTAATTGATATACAGCTTTGAATCCTTATTATGCTGGGTGCATGGGGAAGGAAGAGAGACAAGCACATTTATCTTTTTCTTTAAACTCAGCAGCTTCACTCTCCAATTAGGTTTCTTGCATGTTATGGAACCTCATTGCTCTCCCTGTTCTGTGCAGTAATTTTTGCTTTCTTGAAAGATAGCTGAGTTTATGAGGGGAGTACATGATCTGTTTAATCTTTTAAAACTTTGGCTTTAATTATGTTCTTGTAGCTGTTGCTTTGTGGTTATTGTAATTATAACAACTTGTGAGTGAGAAAAAGAACATTATTTAGCCCTAGAGCATTTCTCAGTAAAAAGTGGCCTATTTATTTTCATAAGGATTTAAAAGAGAGGAAGGGAAAGATAGTGGGGTTTTCTTATGTAATACCAGCTATAATTTTTAAGGGGCTTTTTTTAAGTTTTAGTTTTTCTTTTTTTAAGTACAGGTTAGTTTTACCTTTTACAACAAGTGGGTGTATATACATAAACTCTTTTTCTGAAGAAATTTTAAACATAGATCCATTGTAATACAGATGAAGAACAAATAATTTAAATTAGTATTTTAGATAATCAAGGTGTGTATTGAAGGTCTGTGGTATTTCTTGTATTGTTGCAGTCTGTTGGGAATTCAGCAAGGTTTTCTGATTCATCATTCACAGTTTCCGTAATTCACGACATAAAATAAAACTGTTACAGTGAACAAAGTTCTGATACAGTTGATATCAGACTGCTAGTATTCATTCAACTGCACTGTTAAGCTTAAATTTGCTGGGATAGCCTTATTCTCTTGATAAAGTTAATATAGGTCAACTCTGAAATGTAACAGTTCTAAACCAGGGATATCAAGTCAGTAAAAAGTGTTCTGTCTCATTTCCACCTATTAGAAAATAACTGGCATGTCCTGGAACTTCTTTTGGTGTCTGGCAAATAAAAGAACATAACCTTTTTCTTTTTCTTGGTACTATTTTGATTTCTATGTGACATTAAAACCTTCTTTATACGTTTTAAGAATTTTCCTAAATTGGAAATACCTTTATGGCTTAATTTACTAATTGTTTATCTACTTGAACCAGAAATTCTTGTATCACAAATCACAGAATCAACTAGGTTGGAAAAGACCTTTGGGGTCATAGATGACTTAACACCATCTTTTCAACCACACCATGGCATGGCACTGAGTGCCACATCCAGTCTTTCCTCAATGCCACATCCACATCCACCACCTCCAGGGACGGTGACTCCACAGCCTCCCTGGGCAGCCCATTCCAATGCCCAATCACCCTTTCTGGGAAGAAATTCTTCCTAATGTCCAACCTAAACCTCCCCTGGTGCAGCTTAAGACGGTGTCCTCTTGTCCTGCTGCTGGGGTTTCCTGGGAATATCCAACCAATCCATATTGAATGGTGCTCTAGTGATTTGGGGGAAAGGTGGCCTGCTGTTCAACATTCTTTTCGTGCTTCCAGAAATGTGTTTGTTTTCCCTAACAAGCCAATGTGTCCTCATGAGAGGGAAATGACCTGCAGTGTATTATGAGAGATGTCTCTGGTTTACCTCAGGAGAGGAGGCACCTGGGGTGGCCATGTGCTTTCAGGGGGCTCTAAGTGCACCCACTCTTTCATCTCAGGTTTTCAGTCACTGAGTGTGTGCAGATGAGGGAAACCCTGAAGGAATGGCAAAATGACCTGAGGTTGCTTATTTATCAAGAGGACTTAAGAATAACAAGGAACCAAGCTTGGCTGTCAGATACCAATGTGATTGTCAGACACCAAACCATGAAACTCTCAGAGTTTGGGTGCTACATGTCACATTGATACCTGACAAAATATCAAAAGCCCCAGTAAGTGGGGCTTACTGACTCATAAAGTCTGTACTCAAAAACAGACTCTTCTGGTTATAAGAGTACAATTTAGTCTTTACAAAATGTGAATTTGTCAGGGTGCCTCATATTTTCTTTTTATTTTAAAAATAGAATCTGATTAGGTTATAGTAGTCTTCATAATATATAATTAGCAACAGAATGCTAGATCAAGCCATCAATTTTTAAGCAGAGCTCTTCTTTGCTACCAGTGGCGAATTGATTAAAATTTGATGGCACAATCTGGCCCACAATGAACTGAGGATTCATGCAGAAGGCATTAGTTGTAATTCTACTCAGTCTCCATCCTGGTGGTGGCAGGGACCCAGAAACTCAAGACCAGTCTGCTGGAATAGTCTGCACTTTCAATACTTGTTGGGAGACAAAAGGCTTAAGGACTACTTTAAAGAAAGCCAAAAAAACCCCAACAAACAAACAAAAAAATACCCACACACAAACAAACAAAACAAACAAAAAAAACCCTGTTAAAAAGCTACCAAACCCTTAGAAAAATTATAAACCACAGCTATTTTCTTTTTATTAAAATAAACTATTTCTCTAATGGCATAGGAAAGTGAAAGACAATCATTCTCTAAGCAACTGGAGGCTTTCAAATGCACAGAAACAAAGGCTGTTTACTTTATTATTTTCATGTTGTGTTGTTGAGGTATGTAGGGATACCTACATACCTCATAGGGATTTTGTTGCATTAACTGCTACTAGACTTTGTAATTACAAATTAGAGAACGAGAATAGGGCCTCTTCTGTGCCTCAGAGGATGTGCTCAGGCAAATACTTGTAACTGTAAATAAAGATGAAAGGCTCATGCAATGGACTGTAATTTTTAATCGAGTTAAATGTTTTACTCCATTAAAACTCTATGGTAACTGACATTTCAACTGGTTGTTATCTCCTAGGAAGAGAGATGGTCAGGACTGCTGCTGCTGTGTGTAGCCCCACGTGAAAATGTTGAAGGACCATGGAAGTTGCAGAGCAGAGCTTTGTACTTCTTTATGGTGTAGTTAACACATGGTAGCTTTTTTTTTTTTTTCTGATCTGCTTAAAAAAGTTAACTGAGGAAGTTGCAGTAAGCCAGACTCCAGGGGAAGCTACAGGAATGAAGAGTTGTGAAGTGTTAACTGTGTCTTCACAAAGTTAGCTGAATGCATCAGTCACAAAAATGGTTGAGCTGTAGACCTCTGCCAGGTACAGGGGATTAAACTCCTAACACTATCCCAGGTTTATGTGCAAGTGCAGTGCCACACTAAAACATCATCCGAGCATGAGAACATCACCTTGATGCTTAAATACCTTTTTGGAGGTGACAAAAACAAAACCTGTCAGGTTTCTTGGTGATTTGCTCTCCATCACATTGTAGTCTTACAGTTGAAGACACAACAGTAGCAACTGTGTGGAGTATTTGCAGTCCAGGACAACTCCTGCTCTCCCAGACACAGGGATGGATGTGTGGGGCACCTGAGCTGCTGAGGCTCTTGGCCATGTTGTTTCATCCCTGCCAGCTTCCTTCTTCTCTCTTGAGACAGTCCTATAGGTTGGTCATCTGTGTAAACACAGAATCACCATGTCCATCAGTACAGCACATCTCAGATCTGTGCTTTGAGGTGTTTCTGTCAGGGGAAAAAAGCTGCCCTGGAACGGACTGCAACAGGTCAGCTAGACCAGCCTCCTGCCCAAACCTGGGCAGGGTCTGGGATTACCTCAGAGCCACTTCAGGTTGATATTTATAAGGCTCCAAAAACAGATTGCACAGCCTCTTAGAGTATATCTCTCTGGGTTTACCCACTCTCTTGGCAAAGAAACTTGGGTTTGCTCTATTTTTTAAACCCTCCTTTTTAAAACCCATGAGCAAGTGGGAGACATTAATTAGATCCTCTCCCATTACCTTGTCCCCAGGCTAAACAAGCCCACCTCATCTCCAAGCTAAACAAGCATGGCTTCTACAGCCTTGGCTGCCCACAGCTGGGCTTGCTGCACTTTGTCACTCTCCGTGGATTGGTGAGCCCAAACTTGCATGCAGAAGTGCAGATGAGCACCATGCCAAAGGGTGTTTATTCACCTCTCAGTGAAATCTCCATCATCCTTCTGCTTGTGGGGTGGGCATTGCACATCAGTGGTCAGCCCCCAGGATACACTTTGCATCAGTCACTGATGTACAAAACCTGGGACTGAAAGAAGGAATTATCTTGTACTCAAGCAGTGCCCCATCAGTTACAGCACTCTGCAAGCTTCTTGCCTCCACTGCATCCCTGGACTTGGGGACTGTGGAGGAAAGCAGGGATCAGGGATGCAGGTGCCCTTCCAATACTGCAATGCTCTGTCCCTAAAGGCACTAATCAGAAAATAACCTGGAATAAATGAGCCTGGCAGAAGTGATGGGGAGGAAGAGACTGTTACCACCTTCCCCGGAAGGCAGTGTCCTCGCGGGGTTTGCTGCAGGAGGGGGGTCCTTTCTCACACTGCTGCAGGCTGGAAAGTCATGGGCTGTTTTTCTTGGTCTTGGCCTTTTCCCCTCAGAAATGAGTCTCAAATCCTGTACAGCAGCCCTGACACAACTTTCTGGGGATTGTCTTCCCAGGTTATTGGCAGGCTCTGGCTTGACCTGTTTTAACTCAGTCAGCTTGGAAAGGGATATGTAGGGCACCACACCGAAGCACTTGTACAGCTGCTCTTTTAGCATTTCTGGCACTTAGAGCAGTCAACAAAATCTGCCACTTGGAACTGAAACTTTCCATATCTACTTTTTAGCCTTGGGGCAATTTTTAAAAGATTTGTTTATTTAAGTTTAAAGGTAAACTATTCAACCATATTTGAGCTACTAGAATGTAAAGAGAATACAGGCAAATAGTCTTTTGTATGAAAATAATTAATGAATTACAAGACACTCTATGCGAAGCTGTTGAGTTAATTGGAAAGCTGTAATTAACTAGTTAGAAGCAGGAGGTAGCCTCCCCTGATTCATATGCATGCCACGGCAGCCAGAGCCCCACTCATTTCTGAGATGCCTGAGGAAGTCCAGCAGCTCAGCTGCTTGTTTTTCTCTCACCTTCCTGAATTTCCTTCAGTGCTCTTTTCTCTGGGCTGGCAGCTGCAGTGGTGATTGTTCTGTCCAGTTGTATCTTGCATAACAATTGGGGAATTAACAGATCTCCCTTTCAGAGTTTGCTCCAGCAGGTCATGTTTTGTGTCTCTAAGACATTTCTTTTCCTGTCCTACCCACAGTATGTTGTGTCTAAGTTACAGGACAGTTTCTCCAGTATAATGCTTGCTCTGAGAGATAGAAATCTCTGTTTGTCTGCTTCATGTTAAGTCAGTGATTAATGGACAAGGAAAATAGCATATGTTTTACTTCCCATACTACTTAGAAACACTGTGTTTTCTCAGAAAGTGAAAGTTATACTACTTGTTCAATTCTGATTTTCATATTGGCACTGACATATAGTATCAACGATGGCAGGTTTGAAAAACTTCCAATGTTTGCAATGTTGATATTTTAACCTTTATTTTATGAAATGTTAGAAATAGCTGAAGTGTGCTTGCTGATTCTGCAAAGCCCAGTAGAAAGCCAATGTAGCTGAAGCAAAGGAATGAATGAGGTTTTGGCTGGGGAGATCCACACAGTCACTACTGGATGTTGAAAAGGGGAAACTCCCAGTTCAGTGTATGACAGGAGTGGAGCAGAGCACCATGTGTTTCTTCTTTACAATGAAGCTAAGTTTCATGCTTCTGTTGTAAAGTTTCTGGGAAAGACCATTACATTTGTAAATATAGATAATTTTTCCAGCTTGGCTGCTTTCATAGAATCATAGAACAGCCCAGATTGGAAGTAATATGAAAAGACCATCTGATCCAGCCATTTATGGGAAAGGGAGCCTAAATGAAATAGTCTAGCACCCTGTCCAGTGAAACCTCCTGTGATGGGAGCTCTGACATGTCCATGGAGAGGTTGTTGCAGTGAATTCCCATTCATCACAAGGAGCCACATTGAGATTATTACAAGGGACAGCGGTACAAATTGCAACAGGAGAGGTTTCATCTCAACGTGAGAAAAAAATTAAATCTCTGGTTGCATGCATGCACATCCATTTTGGATGGATGCATTAGGGAACCATATGCATGTTTAGCTAAAACCTGCCTTAGAAAACTTACATTTATTCCAGATCTACTCACTAAGCCATTTCTAAGCAACAGATGAATTGCTGTAAGCTTGCTGACATAGAATGTCTAATGGAAATTGGATCCCTTCCCCTCAGTGTGCTCTGTCTTTAATCCTAGCCTTATTACTTGTTACGTGATGATTTTTCCACTCCACTTTTTTTTTTTTTTCCCAAGAGTCACTTACAAGCTGGAATGATGTAGGGCCCCACATTTTTGCACACAGTGCATGAACCATGCTCAGATGCTCATGGGAGAGATAAGCCCTTCTTAAAAAAGGGAAGTTGTGAGGTGCATGCAGGAGGCAGGAGTGGGAGAGCAGGACTAAGTAGCTCTCTTCTGAGAATGGCCATTATCCCTGTAGAGACATTATGCCTTGCATAGAGTGGTGTCCAGTGTTTAAAGAGAGGTGCAAAGAATCAGAGGTACAAAGAATCAGGCAGTAACCCACATCCTTCCCCAGCCCAGCTAACCCTTTGTGGTAACATCCCAGGAAACTGCTTTCTTCACAGGACAAGCTCCAGAAAGCACACGTGTCCCTGGCAGCTCACCCCGCTGGGGTTTCAGGGTGGCTGGCATGACCTGGAAAGCAGCAGGCTGTGGTAGGTGCCAGGACCTGCAGGGAGCCTCCTCCAGGGCTTCAGGGCAGGAGGCAGGCAGGCAGAGCAGGTCTGCAGGGGGCAGAAGGGCAGCCACCAGCCAGGGAAGCTTGTGCCTCTCCTGTCTGCCTTCACCTGTGGGAAGGGGATGTTGGTTAAGTCATACCAAGAGTTAGTGGTTGCTGAAGGGTTTTAGAAATGAAGGTGTGTGTGATTTTATACATCCTGGCTTCAGTTCAGTGCCCGTGGAAGGTTGCTCCCCAGGCTGTCACTTCTTCAGGGTGCAACTTTCAGAGGACCTGAAGTGACCTTGGGGCATGAGCTTTTAGAAAATTTAAAAAACTGATGACAATCTTTCTACTATTTGAGTTTAAACAATGTAAGGTTTGCATAACCTGAAGAATTATTCTTGTTTCTTTTGTCAGTGTCTGCTGTAGAAAGTGTTATTTTGGAAGAAGGAAGTTTCATGCACTTTCTGTGTCTATTTATACTTTGGGCATACTACTTCCCAGACTTGTGTGTGGTATTTTAAGCTTTATTACCTCCCACTGTTGATATGTCTGCACTGCCTCACTGAATTCAGCTGATGCCTGTTGGCTTCATTGCATGTTTCCAAAAATACAAACTTCAGAGCAACAAGATTCAATAAAAAAAGGTGTCGAGAGGAAATAGTGGCCGTATGCTTAGATACACTCTGCTACAAACAAACAAACAGTGTATGTGAAATGTACAGCACTTTTCAGCTACCCTGTCTTATCGTATGCTGGAGCTCTGTCTGCTTGAGTGCTTTCTAACTTGCTCTTTCTGTTTCTTCATGCTTCCCTGGATGCAGCGAGAGGTAAATTATTTTCATTTTTCCATTTTTGTGTTTATCCTTCTGTCATGCACTGAAAAATGTTGTATTGGTTTGCTTGTATCAGTAAACACAAGTTCAACTTAAGTGAGTAAATTCTTATCTGTCACCTTTTCAATTTGCTGTTAACAGAATTGTCCAATTGATACTGGCTGTTGGTTGTTTTGGGTTTTTTTCCTCAGGCCCCAAACCCTCTAAATAATAGAACAGTCTAAAATCATGCGGTGCAGTGGGGTTTATTATTTGCTTCTGGTCTTGGAATTAAATTCAGATTATGATGTTCTCTGGAATCTGAAATGCAAGACAGTAGTGTTAAAATCCCAAGTTTTATTTAAAAAATTGAAAAAAACATGATACTGAGAGCAGGGGATTTTAGAGCTAAGTTTAGCAAGATTTGAAAAAGTAAACATTTATTTTATATTTTTGGTATTTGTTTTGGGTCTGTCTGGGTTGCTTGCTTGTATTTTAAGTTTGAAGAAAAGTTGTCCCCAGTATGTTTGATTTGTTTGGATGTACAAAGGGATCGCTTGGAATTCTCTACAATGCTTCCTGTTTCATGGGAGCACAGACACTAAGGCATTGTAGTCAGGTGCTTTGCAGCACAAGGGCTGCAGCCACTCCAAAGGCTCTTAGCAATAGAATTGCATCCCTCAGATGAGATTTGGGGTTTGTTTGCTCTTCTAAATTGCAAAAGCTTGAAAGTGGGACTGGGTGGAAGGAATGCGGTTTAGAGATGCAGACTATTCCTCATGTTTGCTTTGTGGAATGTAATGAGAATGGTTTCCAGGCCTGACTTTTTTTTAATCAATTCTTCAGGCAGTGTTGGCCTAGGGAAATATTTGAACTTTCTTGATTATGGTTTTGCAGTCTAATGTAGGCTTCATGCATGTGGAGAGCGATGATCCTTCCAGCCTAGCACCAGCAAAAGTGTGCTTCAAGCAGATTTGTGTGCAGTGTCTGTGCACAACTGCTGTGTTCTCTGAATAATAAAGAACAAAGGAGAACTAGGAAGTCTCGCTTATAAAACAAATCACACTGGAGAGATTAACTATTCTGGTGTAGTCTGCTGTCTTCAGTTAAATCTGTTATAGAGCTTTGAGCATCTCAACTTGATGCATTTCTTTATTAAATCTTTAAATATTCCTTTTAAACAAAAGCCCATGTCTTCCAATCAGATCTGGAAGACAGAAGCGTTGTCAAAAATATCTAAATACTAATTTGTCAAAGCCAAATTTACAGGATCTGCTGCAAAGAGGCTGTTCAGAGGTTCACAGGCATAATAACACATTCATTTACTTAAAGGAAATTCAGGATTCATCACGCTAGCCATCCTGAGGAGTTAAACCACCACTTTACAATGCTTCCAGGGAGAAGCAGCAACTATAATGGCCTTGACAAACTACCTAATTTGTGTGCCTTTTCTTTTAAAACTGCTGCACAAGGGTAGGAAGGCAGGCCCCTGCCCATGCACATTTCAAAAATATTGTGAAGTAGTTAAGAAAAAAACCAATAAAACCCCCTGAAAAATTTGTGTTGACCAAGTCAGTGGCCAGCGATTTTTCATACAATCTGTCCCAGAAGTTCTGTCTTGTGTTAAATCCACCTGTAAAACAAGCAGAGGTCTAAGCTGCTGATTGACTTTTCAGTTTGCATGCCTGTCTAGCAGCTGGTGAGCAGCAGTAAGCCCTGGCTGACTCCAGGCACCAGCTGGATGTGATATGCTCTTATCTGGGCCTCCTTGGGCTGCCAGTCCTACAGGAGCTCAGCTCCCAGGCCACCCCCTTGGAGGTGGCCGTGGCACATGTGACAGTCCTCCTTGCCATGATGGTGGTGCTTTGGCCATGTGATTGAGGTGAGGCTGGCAGCAAGGACCAGCATGGGACATACATTTAAGCTGTACAATCTGTACTGTTGTCACTGTGCTAACAGAGCTCATGGATCTGGAGAATTGCACTTTGACATGACTCCAGTTGATGCAAACCTGTGGCCCTTTGCAGGAGCAGAATAAAACCCTTGGTAGTAGAGAGGGAAATGATTTGTAACATCTCAGAGCCACCTTTCATGCTAGTGAGGCAGTGGTGGCAAGGATGACAGGACTCCTGTCCCCTCTGCTCAGGAGAAGGTGGTGGGCAGCACTGAGACCAGCAAAGCCCATCTGGGGGACCAGCTTTTGCAGCTGCCTAAGCATCAGGCTGCAGGAAGGAAATTGGAGTGAAAGTCATGCAAATGCTTTCAGGCTTGGAAGTGCTGGGCTCTGAAGAGCTGAGCTGCGTATCAGACGTATCAGCTCTGAGAGGGTTTTAACAAATTTTGGAAGCACACAGAACTGTGGCAATGATAAGACATCAAAGAAAAACCAGCAGCTGTGAGTTTTAGGGCTGCCAGATTAAAGCCTCTGAGTATCACACAAAGTAGCCATAGCTCCTCCTTCAGAGTTAGCAAGTGACATTATCAAGGAATGAAGCAAACAGCCTTCCAGCAGGGGATAATTTGCCCTACAAACTTTATGCTTGAATTAGAAAAACAAGCTACACTGTCAATGCCAGACCATTTGAGGAGAATTTATTAAAATGCAGAACTGATGTTTTTGCTGCAAGGAAACCAATTTTCAAATTGTGTAAAAACTGAAATAAGAAAAGTCTCCCAAAAGTCTCCCTCCCTTTTCTTGGGGAGGGCATTTTAACTACCTGGATCCAAAATTCATCACCAGGGTAATGTCATGGTGGCCAAGTGTGCCATTCTGGGTTGTAGCTGGAGAGCAGCTAAAGAGGTGGAGGAGCCCTGTGAGGTGAAGCACTTGGAGTGAAGAAAAATGGAAGGCTTTAATGTGTATTTAGGATTTCCAGCAACTGTCAGAAACACAGGGAAAATTCTTTCTCCCCCACATCACTTCCAGCTCTCATCACTGAGGAGAGAAGGGTAGACATGGTTACTGTATAAGAGAAATGGGAAGGAGAAGACTCTTGGGAATAGTTATTTTTCTTCCTCCTCCTCCTCCAGGATTTGATTCCAAAGTGTTGGGTGTATATTCACCTGGAGAAGGGGCTATGAGTTTCATTTGGAACAGGTGGAAGGGAAGCAGTGCTTTCACTCGGTATCTGTCTGGTATCTGGTAGTTGAGAGGTCCTCAGTAAATCTTTTACAAACAGATTTTGCAGCATTTGTGAATGCTGATTGTTTCATCTAGTTATTGTTTTCTTACCTTTGAATTTTTCTCCCTAACTGCAAATTCCTTGGTGTGACCATAATAAAAAGACAAGTGAACTGGACAGAGTCACAAACATTATTTCAGCTATAAGCCATTCTCCTTGCTCCTACATGAATAAGAAGTCTGGATAAAAAGCCTGAAATGTTACTCCAGAGGATCTGTAATTTCTAACATACATATTGCTGCAGGGTTTCTTGCACCTCGTCTTCTCTGCCATTCATGATACTGGAATATCTGTATTCCAGTATGGAAAAACCCCACCCGAGGATGGTCTTGGTGGCATTATATTTACCTGCTTTTATCACGTGGCTCCTCTCCCTTCTCTTGCTTTTCTCCTCCTCTGCTCCCGTGGGCATTCAAGCCTTGACAGTGAATGGCAACCCCCTGCCAGGTGCCTCCGACCCTGCTCTGCTGTAGTGGTGGCTGCTCTCCCCTTTTTGTTTCCTGCTTTCATAAGTCTCTGGTGAGCTGTTTCCAGGAAAGCAAAGTGAAGCCTGAAAGTTACAGACTCAGGAGATGGTTTCCCCACAGCCTGGTGTATCTGTTCTCTGACCCTGCAGTTGCAGAAGTCTGCACACCAGTACAGAGAAATCATCTTCTGTAGGCTGTTCTGGATGAATTTCAATCAATTTTAAGACAAACACAGAGAATATAATTTTGTAGCTCACGGATTCTTGTTACAATTTGTAATACATAAATCTGGAAAAAAATGTACATTTTCCTGCATGTATGTAATTTTAATGTAGGTGTTTTAAATAGCAACAATTTAATTTTATTGAGGAGAGTTAAATTTTTTTATTTCATACTTTAAGGCTAGGATGTTAGGGGTTTTTAACCAAAAACAAAAAACAGACTAATGCAATTCTACATTCTTCTACAGTCTTTTGAAGAAATAAGTTTCATGTGAGAAGGTAATGGAGGATGTGCTACTCTTTTAGGATGTACTTAATTGGGATCCTCCTAGGACTTTAGCCTAATAGTGGCAAATGGTTATAACTGCTCCTCAAACAGGACAGCATTAGCATAAATTGCTTTTAATGTGATTATATTCATCCAAGGTTGAGCAGCTAAGTGATGCTTAGCCAGGTGTTAAATAGGTATGATTATCTAAGGTTTAGTCAATGGCTGTAGACATTTGCCAATTAAAGAGAGTAAAAGAGCAAATAGAAATTAAATTCCCTTCTACTTAGCACTTTGCATTGTCTTTTCAACTCTCAAAATTGCTTTTTAAAATGTCTTTCTCTAGTTCTGTTTTCTTTCAAAATAAATCGCTACTAAATTTTTAGCTGTTCAGCAGAACCAGTCTTACCCACTCTTGCACAAAGTAATTCTTATCTATTTTTCTGTTTTTATAGCTTTTGTCCAGAATACTGATTTGTATCCAGTTCCTATAACTGTAAAGTTACTAATGGGTGATGTAGTATGTGTGCAAATGATTAAAAAAATTTTAAATTACCTTCTATGCAGTACTTCTTCTCTATAATCCTGTATCAACTGAAGTGTTGCACTTGTGTTATAAATTTCAAGAGTATGTAGCTCTTTTTGCAACATCATTCTCCCACTAAACACCTTGCTGCTCTCCCCACTGACATGGAATGAAATTTTACTAGGAGCTGGCATTCAGATCCCAGTGATTTCATGTGCACACACCCTATGGAGCCAGAGACTCATGAGATGTGATGTTAACCCTGTGCTAGCTCTCTATCCAGCTGTGGGCTTTGTAATGGCTTTTTAGGGTTTTTTTTCACTTGTTTTCCTAGCAGAATGTAAAGATAGGGGGAGCGGTAAGAAGAGGAATTTGCCCTTTTCCGTAAATTTCTATTGCAAACACGTTGCTCAGCACTTCTTCATTATCCCAGGGGCCTGTTGCACATAAATCTCACTTAAATGTTAATCAGCTTCAAGTGAGCTGCAGTCAAATGAAGGTTTATAGATGAAGCAACCCAGAAGGGATCTGAAGTGGAGGAAGAATCAGAGACTGGTCTTCTGGCTTACTTGGGATTCAAGGCTTTGGACAAAAAAGAAGCTGTTCCATTGTGGTCCTATATAGAGAAACACAAAACTTTTCCTAAGTTTTATTGTTGCTGTAGGAAGCAGATACTCTGAAATCCCCAGAAAGCCTTTCTTCTCCAAGATGAACCATGGAGCTCTGTTTTCTGGATGCCTAGAAATGCCTGAGGCAAGGCTCCAAGGCTCCCACTGGCAGTGGAGGAGCCAGCTGCCACCCCATCTCCAGGTCTTGGCTGCTGGGCTGCCATGTAGGGCCACTTGTGCAAGCACACAGGCATCTAGGTGACATCCATGAATTAATGGCATCAATGGTACTGTCTGTGCACTGCCAGAAGGGGGAAGGATGGTTTGTGTGCTAATTTTGATTTATGATTTGAAAACAGATGGTGCTGGCAGGGTTGAGTGTGATGTGCTACTACAGGTTTAGAATGATTCACATTTCATACTTTGTCTCAGTAGATGCAGGCCCTGATCATCTAAAGCTTTATGTATATTCACAATCCATGAATGTAATTAGCTGATTTACTTTGCTCAAGCTGTTCAGGTACTTAAAGTGAAACACTAGTGTGTGAGTCTGCAACATCACCATGAGGGCTTTATTAGCTCTCAGTACTTGAAATTGATGTACTGGCTGGTGTGTCATTTTCTTCTGTAATTGTGTTATACAGCCTTGCTTATGATTGCATACCATTACAAGCAGAAATATTTTCAGAAGCTGCAGGACCAAGTGCTGGAGAGGCAGGACACAAGCCTTGCATGCAGCACTGCAGTACTGAGGCAACACTTGTGGAACTGAGGCATGTGCCAGGTGGTCCTGGCAGCTCCTTCCCAGCACCCACCACCAACCCTGTGGGGTTTTTTATATGGCATCTTGTTTCATGTTTTTTCCCCTTAGCTGCTAATTTTTAATAGGCTACAGGTGATCCATACCCTCTTCTCCTGGAGTCCAGCTAGGAGTCTTCAGCTTGCTTTTGATGCATTAAGCGAGGAGGAAATAATTCTAAAGCAAGGCTGGGCACTTGTCCAGATGAGCAAAAAGCATCAGTCTTTTTCAAGGAGCAAGATTCCAGCTGAAACTCAGCATCTTGCAGTGCAGCAAAAGGGAACAACGTGCCAAAAAGCTCTTGTGGCCAAGGGACATGGGGAGGAAACCTTGGGGCATCTTCTGTAATAGTAGCACCTTCCTGGACTATTGCTTTGTGATTTTTCCTGCAAGTCACCATCAGTTGGGTAAAACACTGTCCCAAAGGATGCCTGTGTCTTACATGCTGGCAGGGCAGTGCTGCAGCCAGTGAGAGCCAATGCAGCCCATGGGCTGCATTCCCCATGCAGGAAGGGTTCAGGTGGCAGCACACTCCACGTGCTGCCCCACTGCCTCCTGTCCCTGCTGTGCCCTGATGTGTGCCATTGCAGGCTGGGATGCAGCGAGATGGAGAGGGGCCTCCAGCTTCACTGTGTTTCTGCATGGCTCAGTCATGTGGAATTGCTTTCACATCTCATGCTCTGATAGTTTTGTGTGGCTTGGGTTTTTTTACATATTACTCATCAGGCTTCAGGTTGCAAGGCACTTAGATGGAGCAATCACCTGTACCTGTTACTGAGCAGGCCTTATATTGCAAGGGCTCATGAAAAGCAAAATCTGCCATTCAATTGGACACAGGTACAGTAATTGACTGCACTGCAGGACAGTGTCCCTATCTTGTACAGAGCAGGAAGGCCAGCAACCCATTTGCCACAGTCTCTGATTCTCCCTGGATAGCTTCAGTGTAAAATTCTTCAATTCACTGAGCATTTAAAATGAATTTTTAAATTGGCCATCCATGCTACATTAAAGCCTGCTCAGAATATTTACAGACTTTTATAAAAGAAATACCTTAGTTTATACTAGGCCTGTGGCTTAGGAATATCCTTCCTATCTCTTCACCACTGAGAGCTTTGCTGGTAATTATTTATGTGTAAAGCAGAAAGGCACTGAAAAGAGACTTCAGGCACAGGAGGCTGGAGCAAAGTCCCAGAGAAATCTGAAGGTAGCAAGAGGGTCACAAAGCAGGAGTCAGCTGTGGTTGCTTGGAGGACATGAAAAAACAGAGGTGCAAGACCAGCCAACAGAGAGTCTGGTATAGCAAGGATGGCAGCTGGGCAAAGCCAGGCTTCTTTCTGGCTCAGTATGTGTCACTTTGACTGTTTCAGAAGAGCTCCAGCTCTTAAGCAGCCTAAGAACAAATAAACCTAGTTGTGGCACTTCCTTCATCCATGCTAGAAAGCTATACTGTGCTGTGGTGACTAGCCAGTACAGTGCAAAAATCTTTAGTAGGGCAGCTTTATTTAACTTTTGAAAAAATAAGGTCAGAAATTTAGGGCAATTAGTGCTGAGCAAAGCTCAGCAGGTTCACATCTCCCTTATGCAACCAGATCTCTAATTACTATCTGCATATTTTAAACACTTTATACAGTCCTTTGAAATATGATTTTTCTCTGACTACAGTGTTATATGCTGTTTCTTGGGTTTTTTAGCAGTTACGAGCTGCATATGTTTTCTGTCTTAATACATAATTCTCTCTTTACTTCATCTTCAGTAACATATTTGAGTAAATTTTGCTGTTAATTTACAATTGCATTTGGAATTATGAGCTGTAACTTGAGTAAGTTGCATGGTTAGGAAACTGTAATGAACTTTTGAATTATATAGATTAAGCACCAAACTTTGGATATACGTTTCATGGGTAAGCAGTTTATTACATTTGTAGACCTGCTTTGTTGAAGGCATGTATTTTATACCTTGAGAGCTGAGACATACACCTGCTAAACTGAAGTAGGACTTGGCAGTTTTGGAAATATTACTGATTCTAATGTCATCAAATTTGTTTTGTATGTTTCTAATGTGTCCATTTATCTTGTTTACACAGAGACTTTGCTTATGTGGCAAGAGACAAAGACACACGAATTCTGAAATGTCATGTGTTCCGATGTGACACACCTGCAAAAGCCATTGCTACAAGTTTACACGAAATCTGCTCAAAGGCAAGTGAATTTAAAATCAGCTGCATTTGTCTGTTCAGAGGTTCCTGAGCCTTATACATGTAATCAGCAGTTGTATGCAGTGTTAGTTTAGTTTATATAACTGGCAACGAGAAACGGTGTAGAGAATTTGTAAGGGAAAGGATGCAAATGGATGGGAACTGTGGGAGAGTGGGCATTTAGGTTTGAGGAGGAGGGTGTGCTTTTGATTTGACAAGTGTATATAGAGGCCAAAGGCTTTCCTGAATAATAAAGAAGCTGCAGGTTCAAAATGGAAAAAGTGGTTCAGTTAATAATAAACAATGATGTTAAACTCCATAAATAAAGCAGACCTTGTTTGAATGGTGTTTTTCAATGGTATTATCCTGCAGGACATAAAGGAAAATAGTTGCTAACTGTATTTTAAAAAATCATGGTGGAGAAGGGGTTTAAAGTACTGTAGTTATGTATACTAAAGGATCTTAGTTCCTGCTCTGATAGTGTTGTCCATAATACTGGGGAGGACTGTTCTTTTCAGTCATTCTGCCTTACAGATTTGACACCATTCCCTGGTTATTTATTTTGGTTTTCTTGGATGATCAGTTCATGAGTGTCCTCTGTACAGTCATTTCATGCAGCAGTAACACAGCACATCCTTTACAGTGGGCAATCTGAAATGTTTTATAAAGAGGAAGTTAAACTAATCTACTTGAGACTCTTCTTTTATTCTTTTATTGAGCTGTGGTGGACTTGAGACTGCATCCCCCCTTTTTAACACATTACACTGCTCACTTTGGTTTTCCTTAAAACATTTTAGTTTGTATCACATAAAAAGTGGGCTGTGGGGGTGAATAATCTTATCAGTTATCCCTGTGAAACTTGTCTCTCCTCATGAGTCACAGCTCTTCTAGAAATGCTAGTTGGGAAACCTTCAGGGTTTAAAATTCTGCTGTATGACTGTCATTTGCTTTTTAAATTTCGTCTTCATGTTAGTGAATGGAATCAGTGATGCCAAACCCTCTTCTGTAGTCAGTTGTATAGCCTAAAAATTTTTCATTTTTGCAACACTGAAGATGTGGTATTGAACTTGTTTGTGGTGTTTCATGCAAGCAACATGAGCCTTTGCACAGTGTGCATTACTGCAGCCCTCTGGGCAGCAGACTTATGCCTGAGGCAGAAGGTAGCCCAGCAACTGTGCAAAGCCTGGCAGGTTTGTGTGGCTTTGGGCTCCAGAGGGAGTGCCAGTGGCAGCACTCAGAGAGATGCTCAGGTTGGCCAAGGAGCTGCAGGCTGTGCTTGGTGAATTTTAACACCAGCACTGCAGCAGTGGCTGCCTGGAGACCTGTTATGCTCTTCCAAGTTCTCCTCCAACTCTCCAATTCACACAGGTATTTCCAGCAACTCTAGCAGGGAAGAATGTGCTACACAGGCCCTACTACTGCTGCTCTTACCCAGTAAGGTCAGCATCGAGTAAATGCCATGGTAGTTTTACACAGGAATATCAGAAAGGGAGCAGAGCTGTCACATAAGTAACTATGACATGAAACTTCTGACATTAATTTTGGATTAGAGAACAACTAAGCATTTAAAACCACAGCTAACAGCAACACAGTTAATTCAGCAATAGATGTAATCCTGATTCAGGGAAGCACTTGGCTCATGCTGACATGCTGTACCTCTTTAGTGAGTCAGGGTTTCTTCCTAAGCTAGAGTGTCTAATTTTTCATCAGAGGGGACAGGAATATTCCCATGTGACCCTGCAACTGAAAATACTTTCAGAATATAAAACCTAAAGAAAGGAGCGGGGCAGAGGAGAGAAGTTTGCTAGAAGCATTTTCAGACCAATGTCATCTGCTGTAAGACCAGGTATCTTTATAGCTTAATTACAATGAACAGTCATAACATAAAGAAGCAGATAGCTATGGTTCATATATGAGCTTTGGAAAACCTCTGCCAGCTTCCCTGGATCAGTTCTCAGTCATATATTTGTAGGGAATAGCCATCCTAAATGTTTATTTAGAAGCGGGGCTTTATTCCACTTTTGCTAGTACTATGCATTTTGAAGGAACCACGTGTTGTATTTTGCATGAGATTTTTAATTCCAGAATAAACATAAAAATGGAGGGAAAAATTTACACAGCAGAAGATAGTTCAGAGAGGAACATGCATAATGAACACTCTTCTGTATGAGTTAAATATTTATGTTTCTTGCTATATTATTCCTCACTATAATTTTGCTGTTGATAAAAATGACTAGATTTTTTTTCCTCCTCAACCTCTCTTTCATCTAGCCTTGGACACCACTTAAGTTCTTTATGTAGTCAAGGAATGGTGAATAAAGTGGAGTAATATTAAAGTTGTGATTTAAAAAGAAAAACCTGCTTAGTCATGTACCTTCTGACTTATTTCAGATTTCAGAAATAGGGTTGTAATAGGAGTAGATTTGTAGTTGCTGCTGTATTATATATATATTTTTAATGCTGTATTATTACTGTCTTCTTCAGATTATGGCTGAACGGAGGAATGCTAAAGCTATGGCTTGCAGTTCATTGCAAGACAGGACAAATGTCACCCTTGATGTTCCTCTGCAAGGTACTGTGTCTTACAGCTACTCTTCTCAGGATGGTCCCTGTTTTAGATAAGTTTTGTTTCTGATGCAGATTTTGACAAAAATGGAGCATGCTGGATGGAGAAGTCAGGAGTGTATTCCTGCTTTGTAATTAATGTATCTGACTGATTGTAATCTATTCCTGTATTACTTTATGTATTTTTCTTGGTTATGTTGACAGATGTGGAGTCCTGCTCAGTTATGTCAACTTGTGCATTTCTTCTTTTATATTGAAATGCAAGTGTTTCAAGCACAGTCTTACTTATTTGTGGCTACTCAGGATATTGTCTTTTTCAAATCAAATACTTCCCAACTTGAGACTGCACCAGTTGGTCAAACCTTAAAACCAGAATATACTTCTTTAAAATAATAACCTTCCTTAAAACCAGAATATACTCCAGTTACCCACTCGAATTCAGAAGAGCCATCTATTTCAGCATCTATTTTAGCAACTTCTGAGCCAAGGGTGCAAGTGGGTTGTCATCAACCTTTTGCACACTTTACTGCATGGTAGAAGGAAGTTGTCTTTGTGTGCCATTATTTGTCATATCATAGTTGCTGTTTTGAAACTGTTCCAGGAGAACAAATATACTTTGCATTAGCTTTGCAGCAAATTATATGCTTCTATATCCACCAGTTTGTACTGAATATCTTACTCCTAATCCATACATCAGCTTGTGCAATGGTCTGTGTAACGTGTACTGTTCAGGCAGTAGTATTGATTACTTGGAAACTGTGTTTAACATATTAGCAAGGATGGTATTAAAAGCAGATTACAGATTCTACACGGTTATTGCAGAGAAACCTAGGCCTATACATCTCAGAGACCCATTCATCTATATTTTCTGCATTTTAATATGCCAGCAATATAATGTGGTTTTATTCTTACCATAGACCAAAAATTTCTTTAGACATTATTGAGGCTTGTTCTTGTTAGAAGGAATAAAAATTTCTTTAAGTCAATGCAATACCTTCAGAGTACAATTAATGGGTAAACAATTTTATGTTATTGATGAAATAAAAGTGCTTTTTCCTGCTGTGAATGCTGATTAATAGAAATTGACTTTTGTTCCCATGCAGTAGATTTCCCAACACCAAAGACAGAACTGGTACAGAAGTTTCACGTCCAGTACCTGGGCATGCTACCTGTAGCTAAACCTGTGGGTATGTAACACTTAAGTGAATTCCAAAGTATCTTGCTTAAACTCTAATGGCTCGTCAGCTGCCACTGCATGGTTTTTGAAGGGTAGCAACTCTTCTGTTTCTGTCACACGAATCAGGCATGAAGACACCTAATATTCAGAGCATCACATGAACATGTGTTTTGCAAACAGGGTATTCTGGGAACTGCCAAGAAGGCGGAGTTTCTTTCTACAGTTTTCTCTGAATATGAGCTCTGCTACTAATGAGAAGGGCCCTAAAGAACTGAAATGGCACAAAGCCAAACAAGATGCTATCCTGTTTTTTTGTAAGCCAGAGGCACCTGCTTTGGTTTTCCAGATGGAGAAATACAATTTCACGATACTTTCTTCCATGATCAAATTAATTTTAATAAGGAATCCAAAACAATCTGTTTTCTATACTACTGGGTGAAGATAAAAAAATCTGTTATTTTTTATATATATTATTTTTCAGTATTGCATGTTATTCTGTTTTAGGAATGGATACTCTGAACAGTGCCATTGAAAGTCTAATGGCTTCCTCTAGCAAAGATGACTGGTTGCCAGTTACCATGAACGTTGCTGATGCTACTGTCACCGTCATCAATGAAAGAGTAAGGCAGACTGTGTTGTTTAAAACACAGTTAAAATAATATGAGTGTTGAAAACCAGGAACACAGAAATGCTAGTAGGGTTAATTTAAACTAAAATTCATTTGCTTATTTCACATTTTATTTCTTTCCAGAATCTGCAGAGCCTCTTACTGCTCATATCAGCTTCGGTTTTACTTATCATTCCAAGCATGTTCTCAGAAATAAATTATTATAAGTATTCATTACATACTTAAATTCAGTGTTTTCCTTTCTAGGAATTTCAAGCCTAAAATGTTGTAGGTTAAGCCCAAAGAAGTAGCAATCCTAAATTCCAAACTGCATTTGCCTTAGTTCCATACTTAGTATGGAAGCCAAGAGTAATATAAAAATCTGTGTTACAGAAGAAAATGTAGAGCATTTTCCATAGAGTTTAATACAGTGAGACTTACTAATGCAGTATCTTATATATGTCTTTTGATGAGGTACTAAACCAACATCTCTATAAGATACCAGTGATAGGGGAGCATGTTTTGGAGTCATTATAGCCATGTTGTTTTGTTTCTTCACAAAACAAGCAGCTTCGAAAATGTACACCATTTTAAAATTTTGTGGTAATGCTCAAAGCCTCGGTTTTCTGGTGACAGCCTAGAAGGGGAGATCCAGCCCAGGCCTGAGCATGCTTGGTTTATGCAAATAGATGAGAAGGAATTACAATACTGGATCAGGATATCCTCCCATTTAATCAAAACTGAGAGTTCCACAGAGTATCCAGTAGTAATGATCAATCCTTTGATTCATGACCAGAATGAAGAGGAAGTCCTGGTGGAGTGTCGTGTGCGGTTCCTGTCCTTCATGGGAGTAGGCAAAGACATCCACACGTTCGCCTTCATTATGGACACAGGAAACCAGCATTTTGAATGCCATGTTTTTTGGTGTGAACCAAATGCAGGCAATGTATCAGAAGCTGTTCAGGCTGCTTGTATGGTAAGTGACCTTCTTCAGAGGCCTCTAATAGCACTTTAGATTTTCACTGCCTCCATAAATTATCATTTTTTCAAATTTGTAATTGTATTAATTTCAAGACAGAGAAAATAAAGATAAAAATATTAACTAATATTATGATATATTTAATCAATTAAAATCCAAACATTTTAATGTTTGAAGTGTCAGCTTAGTGAACAATGCCCCTTTAATTATTTTCTCTCCTAACCTCTGCAACATCTGTGTAAATTATAAATGTTTTCTTTCACTACACAAATTACCTAATGCCAGAAAAATATTTTGCTTGGAGACGTGTTATGAAATCCAGTGGTAATATAGTGAAAATAATCCTTTTTCAAGAGTAACTGAACCCAGAAAAGTTATTTTTCAGTTTTCAATTGGGTATTTATATGATTTAGTATCTGTTGTGTGATAATGGACAGTTTCTGCCCGAACATTGATAGACCAATTTCCCATTAACTTCAGCTGAGCTTTTTGTCACAGCCAAAGCAGACTATATTTAATTGACTACATTTAATGAGAAAATACTAAAAGCGTATTTTAAATGGTCTGTGAAGTTATTTGATCCAGTAATGACTACAGAATGGCTTTGCTTTGTTGCAGTTACGGTATCAGAAGTGCTTAGTAGCCAGACCTCCTTCCCAGAAAGTCCGGCCGCCCCCACCGCCTGCAGACTCGGTGACCAGAAGAGTTACAACTAACGTGAAAAGAGGAGTCTTGTCTCTCATTGACACTTTGAAACAGAAACGTCCGGTCGCTGAGATGCCATAGCTGCATAGGAGAGAAGATTCTCCTACCATTTGACTGAAGATAACAGTAGCTACACTAAGGAAAATGAACGGACCATGTCTGACCTTCCATTTCAGTTGCTGATGCTTTCTCTTCGGAGAATTTACCCCTCTCGAAACAATGTTAGACAAGCATGTTCTCTCGTTCCTGCCACCATCGTGTGATATGAAAAGAAGCATGAATAATTTTTTTGCTGTCAGTGAGTTACATCATGGGCAATGGAAGGTCTGTTTGATTGTAAATACATGGACATTGTCTAAACTCACACAAAAAAGAGAATATGGCCACGTCCCTCCCAGTGAACTCATGCTAAAGTCCTTGGAGTGAATGATGTCTGAGTTAAAAGTTTCACCTTCTTGAGCTGGATTTGTCATAAACCAATCTCAAATCCTACAGCACTTTGCTCTGTTTTCAACACTGGAATAGGTATCAAGTATTAGCTACCATTGAATTACTGTAGATTAAATACCGAGTTTTATTTTTTACAGAACTGCACCTGTTAGTTTTAAATTGTTTGTCAGCTTTGGTCTAGCAACTACTTTAACATCTCCCTGAGATATTTTTGAATCATAGTGTCATTATGTCATCTTCTGGTTACACAGTATGATCTTACAGAAGAATTTTGTTTAAAACCAAACCAATGATGAAAAATCCAGAAGTGTTTTCAGTAATTGAGTTGCAGGGTGATCCACTGAAGCTTTTCAGCTTTAAACACACAAATTCAACTGCTGGCTGTTAAATTTATTCTCCTAAATCTATCATTAATTCATCAAAAACAGTTTTTTTCATGGAGGGCTCAAACCAATCAGGAATAAGAAGTAGTTAGTGATTTTATTCTCTTACAACTGTTAGAGAGAATAAACTGTTCCATACCTTTTCTATACAAGTGTTTGATGAAATGTTCAGTTCAGTGTCTGGCTGCATAATTCCCCCTTCCCCTCAGAGTTTGTTGCTGAATACTTAGCAGGCCAGAAGAAGAACAATTGCATTTCTTGTTATTTATAAAATTTCATGAAATTTATTTTACTTTAATGCTCTTGTAACAAAATAAGAAGAGAGTTGTTTTTTAACAGGATAGTGTTTCAGGTAGTACAATTGGATTTCACTGCTTTTGCTCCAAATACTTCATCTAATTGATTTGCTTTACACACCTGCAGACCCTCACAAATCAGCCCAGCATTGCCCTTGAAATTGTACCTCAGGCTGATTTTGAAATGCAGTCATGCATCTTCAGTCTCTCCCTTTGTCATCTTCTGTCTAAACCTGCAGATTGGTACAGATTTTGAAAATGGAACATTAAGTATGTTTAACTAGTGTTAAAAATGTTTTGCCTCCATTTATAGCTAGGTTCCAAACTGTAACTGTCTCCCAAGTCTGCAAATCTTGTTATACTCCAGTGATAAAGGAGCACTGGCAAACTTCTTGTTACAATAACTCTTTTTTTATTTTACTATGCAAGAGACTGTTATAAACAAACTATTTTCTTTTTTATTTCTTTGTTTGAAGAAATTAATGACCACACCTGGCGAAGTAACTTACGAACACAACAGGAATGAATGATGATTCAAGAAATTTCTGCACTGAAAAATGCAGGAAAATCATTACTAAACTCAGTGTGATGTATGAGCAAGTGTCAGGTGAAGGCTGGCTATGCAACTATTGTAATTAAATTTAGCTTTCTACAATACCCTCTCTGAAGAGCTGATCCTCTCTGGATCTCAGATCTCTTCATGACCGCGATACTGCACCTCAGGCACTGAAGCAGCTGTTTGCCCTCTCAAGGCTCACGCTCTTGCCACCTCCTTTGCACCACCTCTACTGCCTGTACAGCTGGAGAAGCTGCTTATGCTGAGCACACAGGGAGAGCTGGAGGGGAAGGGGTGCAAATAAACCCACCCCCTTTAGCAGTACCTGTTGTTGAACTGACCACAGAGCCAGATCACAAAGCATGGGGATGGCAGCTTGCATATAGTTTCTATAGTTTCCAGTACTGATCCCAGTCACCTCTGTTAGGAGCAGTGTAAAACTCACTTCCTATCAGAGAATCACAGAACTGTTTGGTTTGGAAGAGACCTCAAAGGTCGTCTAGTTCCAAACCTCTACTGGGGGCCACTTTCCACCAGACGAAGTTGCCCATCCAACCTGGACTTGAACATTTCCAGGGATGACTGCTCTCAAACTGTGGTGGCTAACACAATACCCTTAGGTAGGATTGTGAAGTTAAAAGTTTCCTTGTTCGTCATTGTGCTAGTGATTCACATTTTATTTTATTTTAAATTAAATACTTTGACAGTGTCTTTTTAAAGTTCCTGCTGACAATGTCATGATTTGGGATTGGCAACTGTTGTACAGCAGTGAATTTATTTTAAACAGTATAATTAAATTTTGTCATTGCATCTGCACAGTGCTGATTCTCCCCAAGAGAGACCCAGACTCTTTTTGACTAAACCAACACTTAGCAAACAGCAGTGTAAAGGTTCTACATCCATGTTGTCAAGGCTAGGAACATCTGGTTAGCTTTCATTAGCGATGTGTGCAACTGCAGGCAGGGTTGAGGAGAAGACAGAAAGGTATTTGAAAAGCTGTACATCACTCACTAGTGTAGGTTTTGAGAGGTGTATGTCTGTTAACAAAATGCTGTTGATTTTGCAAGTATTTAAGTAGTATGCTTGATGATTTGACTGTATGTGGCCTTTTTGCTTCAGTAGAGCTTCTTATTCTCCAAAAGATTTAATATACACCCAGGTGTGTGCAGAATCAGAGTCTAATATTGCAAAGCCTATTATCTTTAGTTTCACAATATATTCAGACACTCTTTACCATGGCCAAAAAAGTATGTATGAGGGGTGGGTGTGTGTGTGGGTGTGTGTGTGTGTGTGTGTTTGAGCAACTGCAACTGTTCCAGTTGATGTTACAGCAACCGTTCAGTTATCTATGCATTTTTTATAATACCTAGTGATTCTGTAGGCCGGCAGCCATGTTCACTATGCCTTGTATGTCTGATGCCATATTCTAACTTAACCTGTTAAATACAGCTTAAAATATTTTTATTTTATTTATTCTATTTTTACTGAAATATCCTGCTTTATTATGTTGATGTATTGTCTTTACTGGATGTGCTCTTGTAACATTCTCCACTCTGTATACTATAGGTTGCCTAAAATAAGACAGGCTTTGTAATTATTTGTAGTCACATTTTTATTGAAGTCTGTAGAAGAATCATGTAAAGCAAAGCTAACTTCATAATTTTTTTCAATGCAAGTAGTAAGTTAGAGGTATCACGTGTCAGTCAGTCATGTCATTAACACACTCCCTTGCAGAAGCAAGGAGATTTATATTCAGTCAATGACTAATAGATAAAAGCCTTTCTTTTGAAATCTGTAGTGCTGGCTGTAGGTTTTATTTAAGCCACTTACTGTTTCATTTACAGGGGAGCAAGGAGGTGTGGGAGATGCAAGGCTATGGAGGCCACCTACAGGGTGGGTAACTGGGAATAACAAAAATAGCATAGGAATAGCATAGAATCCATTCACAATAAAACAAGGTTTAGTGATATACTTCCTATGCAGAGTCACCTGTACGTACAGAAATATTATGTCCTTTAGTGGCAGAGGAACAAAAATTGTAGAGTATCTAATAGCTCACACCAGTTCTCTGCCACTAAGGGTTCTACATTGCTTAATTTTATCAAGCATTTCATGGATCGTCTACCATGGAATCTGAAAGTGTTAGTACATCACCCATGGAAAAGAGAACATTCTCATTTCAAGAGCCAGCATGGGCTCAGCATTTCAGCATTACCCCCAAACACATTACTCCTTTCTTGGGCACATTAATTAAAACATTGCCACAACATGTGCTGTCCCGTCAGCCAATGCAGGTTTGATTTAACAGCAGTAAGAAAGGAAACACACCACTGTTTATTAGCAGAGCCCAGTCCTACACAAAAGTACATGACTGACAACAAAAAGGACAATTTTCCTGCTGTTGACCACTTCTCCATATTTAAATGTAATCTGTTCTGAGAATAAATTTAGCTGCATAAAGTGATTGTCTCAACTGTTACTGCTCCATGAAACTGTGAAATTATTTTGTTCAAAATGGTGGTTGAGGGAAGGGAAAAACATACTGGTGGTTTAGAGGCAACAGCAGTACTATGAGGAGTTTTGTTTCTGGAAAGCTGAATCAACAGTTTCTAGCTGAAAATTGCAAATCGACAACTGGATTACAGAAAAATAGTTACATAAGGTACAGTTTTACTGTAAGAAGTCATTGACTGTTATAGGCATCTACCTACAAGCCATCTGAAGTCAGTCCCAGATGTTGCCACCATGCGAGGTTCCATGCTTACAAAGTGAGCTGCTGACCTGCAGTTGAAATATTCACTCTCTGATATTCTTGGTAAGACATCAAGATTCTAACTGATTTAACCTCCATACTATGTCAAAAATGCAAATTCCTGAAAGCAAGATGAGGCCAAGTGTGGGACATCATGGCACATATTATGTAAGTAGCCCAGAAATTCTGTTATTAGACACATGTATGTTGTTTCATAAGTAATTTTAATACTGAATGATACACATCTTGATTTAAAAAAAATAGTTCTTTAACTGCAGAATCTCTTAAGTTTATTTTAAGCATTTAACAACTATATTGGGAAAAAATCTCCATAGTGTCCATTCCTTCTATCCAACATGTAGAATCTCTCCTCCTAGATGGTTTTGAAATAAAATAAGAATTTTTTTTTCTGGTTCTACACATGGCATGTGTATGGGTTTAAATCTATCCTTACAGGTTTGTTCAGAAATAAGAGTACACTGTGTTATTGGAATGGGTAAGGAGCATGGATTGCTCACAGGGATACACAGAAGGTGAGGGATGTCTTTGTATAGGACAGCTGGCTCAGATTAAAATGCTAATAGAAATTTTCACTGATTCAGTGAAGCAAGGATATTTATCAGATGAACAAGAGCCAGCTGTCTACACTGCTGGTGTAATATCATTCACATCCTTTCTTAAAAAGGTACTGCTGATCCAGTGACACTGCCTGGTGTGGGTGAAGACAAAATAGAGATAACATTTTCTCTGGATGGGTCTAAAACCAGACCCATATGTCATATTGATTAAGTTCCACACTACAGTGGTGATGCTCCTGGCAACACTCTTGCCAAGTACCTGAAATGGTTGCCTAGAGGAAAATTTCTGGGCCATAGATACCTTTGTCTTTCTGTATTGCTGTGCTGTCTCTATTTCATTTCTACAAGTTCTAGATACAAATCAGATTTATTGTTAAAAGTATCTCTGTGCCTTCTTTTGTCCTCTACTCATATTACAAGACAGTTGTAGGTATTTTACAGTTATTTTATCTTTGCTAGCAAAAGGGAGTAGCTTAGAAGACCACAGCTGTTTCCAAAGACAGGCAGCTACTCTTTGTCCAGTCATTTTTCAGCTGACTAGCAATAACATTTATAAAAATGTTACTTTGGCAGTAGCAGCTCTTTTCAACTAAGAAACGTTTATGTTAAGAAATTGATAAAAAGCATGACATGGCCTGATGTGACATTATGACAACAATTCAGTGGTTTTAGCATGAGCATATTTGATCTATTTTTCACTGTTAGTATTTCAATGCACACTTAAGAAGAAACCAAGAGAACATGTACTAGAAAGCCTATGCACGGGCTTTAATGTACTTGGCCAGTTTCCTATGCAAAAGTTCGCATCGAGTTTTAGAAATACAAGGCTTATTTTCCATGCATCAGTCTTAAGTGGAAACTCACAAAAATGGTATCTAGCACTTGTAAAGAAAAGCCACTTTAAAGAATTCAGTCTCACTTTAGAAACATCATTTTGAAACTCACTACTTGTACAGGTTTAGATCACAGTGAGGGGTTGGGTGTATGATTTAACTTGACACTTTAAAGTGTATAGCAAGAGGCTATGGTTTTTTGACCTCATTTCCCCCAACAGTCTACCAGCCTTAGGCAGCTGAGTTCCATTCACTTTAAAGTGTGTTTGCTGGACTAAAAGTTACTATCTAACATGGATATTTCTACATATGTAGCCCATAATTTATCTTTCCCAAGGCCAGATTATCCTTGATATACTGTAATTTAAGAGTATTGATTAATATACAGAAATCTTTACCTTCTTTATAAAGGGAGGGCAGAGTCTGAAGGTTCATACAGCCAAGTTGGCTTGACCATTTTTGACCAGGGTGGTGGAAATATCCAACCACTTGGACCCTGTGCTCCGGTCTGGCCATGAAAGCAATGTTAAGTTGATACCCTGGGTTTGTTTCATTACAACCTTTCATATGGTGTTATCAGTGGAGGCAAAGTGATTGCTGGGGGCTTCAGTACAACCCTGTTGTGTTCTGCACATGCCTTTGAGCAGCTGTCTGTCTCTCATACACCTTGCCTAGAGGTGACAGATGAGATGTGGGCTTCTGCACTTTCACTGGGGCTGTGTGTCAATCAGGGTTCACAGATTTCTTCAGCTCAACACGGCTGTCTCTCTGGGGCACATTCTTTTGCTGTGTGTTACTGACTGCTTTAGATGTGGATCTGTTACTGGCTGCTTTTGCTTGGTGCACATTCTTTTGCTGTGTGTTACTGGCTGCTTTTGTTCGGTGCGCTTTCCTTTGTGGTGCATTGCTGGCTGATTTTTTCCCGTGCCCAGTCTTCTGTGGTGTGTTACTGGCTGGTTTTTTTCGCTGCACATGCTTTTCTTGTATCTTACTGGCTGCTTTAGACACAGGAACTTCATGACAGGAACACTTAACATTAGCTCCAGTGTGGTGGTGAAGGAGCTTTGCAGCCTTTGGCTTACTATCACTAGTAACCTTACGTTTACGTGGTTTTACTTCCTGCTTTTTCACCTCTTCTTTTGGTTTTTCTTCCTGCTTTTTCACCTCTTCTTTTGGTTTTTCTTCAACAATGCCATCTAGTAGTTTTTTTGCTGCATCAGAAGCCAAAATGTCTTTAGCAGGTGCCTTTTTAGAAGTACTTTTCTGAAAATTTCACAGGAAACAACAATGAATGTAAGCCACAATACAGAGCTCCTCAGAATTTACTCCATGAGAAAAAGACCAGAATCTAGCAGAAGGACTTAAATCACATATGAGAAATGCTAACGAAACTATTTATCCACAAAATTAAGAACCTGACTTGTGTAAAGAGGTACTGGAGCATTTGCTCTCCAGAGGCTTTCTTCTCTACTGACCCAAAGAGGAGAAACTCAATTCTGGGCTCTGTAATGTGTGTCTGACTTGTGTTTAATGCCAGCTGGTCGCCAAGCCCCACGCAAGTGCTTACTCACTCCCTCACCAGCAGGATCAGGGAAGGAACTGGAAGAGTAAAGCTAGGGAACACCTGGGTTAAGATAAAGACTGTGTTTCTCTGGGAAGACAAGTGCCATAACTGCAAATGTCCTCCCTTCCTCCTCCTTCCCCCGCCTTTATACAGTGAGCATGATGTCACATGGTCTGGAGTATCCCTTTGGTCCGTTTGGTCACCTGTCCTGGCTGTGTCTCCTCCCAGCCTCCCACTCACCCCCATCCCCTCAGCAGTGTGGCTGTATGAAAAGCAGAAAAGGCCTTGGCTCTGTCTAAGCCCTGCTCAGCAATAACAAAACCATCTCTATGTTTTCAACCCTGTTTTCAGCACAAATCCAAAACACAGGTCCATACCAGTCACTGTGAGGAAAATTAACTCCACCCCAGCCAAAACCAACACACTCCCACAGTGACGTGGTCTGTAATGTGTCTGTAAGAACACACATATCCATTACCTGTGTGTGTGTGTATCAGAGAGAGTTACTAAAATACAGAAGTATCAGTAACATTAAATGATGTGATGCCAGAGTTCTTCAGCCCGGCCAGCTCCCGGCACTGTCGCCAAGAATGGCCCACCCCCAGAAAGCGACATGAATCCCGGGGGTGGCTGTAGGGCACAACTGCTCTACGGCCACCTGTGTCGAGGGCAGGGGCAAGAAACAGGGAGAGGTCTGCTGTATGATTTCCAAAGGAGTTTATTCCCAGAAAGGTCAGGGACAGAAAGACACAAAACCTGGGCTCACATGGGCTTATAAACCAGGGAGCCCTTGGGAGAGGATACAATTTCCAACCAATAAGGGTTACATAGGGGAGGAACATAAGGGAATAATTTGTCCTTGGTCTCCAGCCAGAGAAGGAATTGTTTTGTCTATCTACTTCGTGCAAACACAATTCCTCTCCGGGCCTGGGAATCAAGGACACCTAAACTAATAGGGAGTTACAGGGGAGGGGAACACTTTAAACAATGCAATGGGGCCTCGAGGGATACAAAATGACAGGGAAGTCTCTGGAAAAAGGGGTAGGTATGAGGAGGGATCGACAGCTGTGGAGAGGAGGAACATTCTCAAACAAGGGGCAGGTACAAGGGGAGATTGACAATTCTGTAGGAGGAGGGAAGGGCAGGTCTAGGGAAGATAGACAACCAGGGCAAAACCAACAATACAGGGGGAAAGGAGCAATCCATTAGGGATAAAATATACCATAACAATACAAAATAGGGGGAGGGGTGTTATAGAACAGACCATTGAAACTGAGCTTCAATTGAAAACACAATAAAAATACACCACGACAATTGAACATGAATAATTTTTCACAGTAATGAAAGTTCTTGCTCATAATATATAAGCAAGGAACTCTCAAACTAGGAACCAGGTCAACGTCCAAATGTATATAGAGAAACAATGGGGGAGAAACCATTTACAACTAGCTAAGAAGGTGGTTTCTGTAAACAAGGAATTTCAGTTTAAATTTTAAGTACATGTTTTCTACTTCGTGGAAAATGTTCATTTCCTGAATCACCTAAAAATTGGCCATTGGAGCAATTGCTTCTTTGTATTAGAATGTGATCCAAGAAAATCACTTGAGTTAACTACCTGCAACAAAAGTGTTTGTTTCTCTGGAGAGAGACAATATGGTAGAAAGATGCACACAGCACAATTAACTAAAACTCAGACCAAGTTAAAAATACTTAATATTGTAAAGAAAGAGGTCAATAATGGGTAACTTGAAGGGCTTTTCATATGTAATTCTCTTACTCTTAATAAAATCTAACTTCGCCCAAGAGACAAGCTTCTTTCAAGCACTGTAATCACAGTATGACAGAAAATGGTACAAATAACCAGGATCTCCTATCTTTAATTTGCAATGAAATTCTGATTAGTTCTTCCCCACAGCCCTCCACTTTTGATGGAAAAAATGTGTGTTTTTCTTAGAGACAAGAGGAAAATGTTGATGCTCAGAGATGCAAACTAGCCGTTTAAGGCCTTTCCTCAGGAATCATGCCAAGACTCTTCCGTTTACTCAGCAAAAGCCCCCTGCCTTTCAAGCTAGATTTGCATATGCCTTAGTTTGGGAAGAAAACATATTCATACCTATTTTATTCAAATTATAATAGTGTCACCCATAGGGATTAAGATTTCGGCTGCTTGGATACTGGAAAATCTTGGTGACACATATAACAAATGCATTTACTAGATACCATTTATCGTGAGTCTAATCAAGCTGTGTATTTCATTCCAAAGTGTGATAACAGCAATATATTTCCTCTAGATCTTGCTGGCACTAACTTGGACCAAGGGCCTTCTCTGATCACGAGCTCCAGAAGAACAAGCACATCTTTTAAAGCTGTGCTCAGCATAAAACTCCAGAAGTAGCACATTTCAACTGCTCGCCTGTCTTTTGATCTAAAGAGCAGCCAGGAATTTTATTTCAAATGTTCCATTTTGTTTATTCTTCTGTGGAAAGATGCAGTACTCATCTTCTGTAAAGTGATTTTAAATAGTTATTTTCATAGCTTACCTCTCTCTCTAGAACAGCTAGGAAACAACCACTGGAAATTTCTGATGGCTCCATTTTGAAAAACGTTTCAGTGGAAGACTCTGAATTGGAGCAAGTAGAAAAAACAGAAGGAATAAGCCTGTAAAAAAGAAATGGAAGGCCAGAAAATAATATTTAAGAATAGGAAAGGAAATAAGGATACCTTAAAAGTAATTTTCAAATTGTCATTCAATAATATAGCTTTATCATAATTTTAAAAAACTGCAATTCAAGACAGGCATGAGAATTCATCTTTTTAGCATTAAGCGGATTTTTTCCTTTTTTTCAGTAATTACTTTTTTCCTCCAATTATTAAGTATATTAATCACCAGATAATAAATACATAATATGACAATGAAAAACTATGTTCTTTCTCAGGTATGCAATTATTGAGTTATCAAGTTGTCCTTGAAGTTGGGGAATGGTCTGAAAACACTAAGCAGCTTGTAAATTGTAGAGGTGTTGACTTTGAGTAATAATAATAATAATAAATATCATAACAAATATCTATCTAAGCTAAAAATCTTAGGTTAGGAAAAAATTTGCTACTTGTTCTAATTGAGGGCTTTTTTCTCCAGCTTTACAGTTTTGCAGTGCATCAGTGAGGAGGGAAGAACTTAGCCTCTTCTCCTGTTCTTGTATTCCAGAAATGCCTGGTTGTTATAAAGCAGTCTCAAGGACTTAATTCATAAGGCTGGCAAACTAGTACTAAGCTGTCTCAGTACACAAAAACACTATAAAAACGTCCTTTTGTAATTATAACCCCCTCCTCTTCACTGAGGACTGTAAGATAGAGTCCTACTCCTTAGTGCTCCACTAACCACTCTTGTGACAGAGCTTTATTCAAAGATGGTTACAGAGAAATGTATTCAATATTTGAAAGCAATATCCTGATTTGGTTGGCTAGTTCACTTTTAATGGGAAGTCTGCAAAACTGTTCCCAAGTTCTCACCATGATCTGGATTTTTTTCTATGTTCCTTGGAACTTGATAAAACAAGCTACAAGGCTCAAATCCTCCTCGCATTACTAAATAAAACTCTTATGTGTCTTATGACACGGATTTTTGATTTTAGATAAGCTTATTCAATGGAAAAAAAAATACAGTGGTAATCTTTTTTTGATGTATACAAGTTACTGTTCACCAGGAATCCCTTCAATAACCCTGAAAAATGATGCAGAAATTAATTCAAATTTGATAGGCCAAAGCAAAATGCATGAGTGGTTTAGACTACTCTCTATACACACCTTTTTGCCATGTCTATCCTCACTTTAGGTAAAGCTGTTGCTGTAAACTGTCCTATCCTGAAGGCAAGTTCAGCTAAACCAGTGTGAACATGTTTGAAATCACCCTTAAAACTGCACAGCCCTAAGACCAGCTGTGTGACCCCAAACTCCAACAGCCTTATTTTGTGTGGCACCACTTCAGTACTGCAGAGTAATTCCAAAAGATAAAATGCACATAAGCAAAATTGTTGTGAGAGTTTCCTGAAAGCCTTCAATTTTCTTGGAAAAGGGAATTAATATTCAGTAGATCTTTGATGATCATACAACATGTTTTATTATGACTTGTTTCTCGAAGATACTACTGTGAACATGGGGGCTAGTAACTCTGCAACAGCCTTTCATTCTATACTGCACTGTTTTAGTCAAATAAGTTCTGTAATTAATTCTAAGAAAAGTGTAAAAGGAATTTTTTTAAGAAGTACGTGCATCTTAAATGGCTTGAGCTTTCATCTTAATCATAATCACTCTGTATATTTTATTTATGGCGTTCTGTTACTGCTCTGTTCATGCTGGTTACCAGCAGCTTTACTGTAGCAAGGACTGCGATGAAACATTCAAACTGCATGACAGTGAGGGAGGAACTGAATCTGAAATTGGCATTTATGAAGCTCAATCAATCTTCAGTCAGAAATTTCCTCAGGTCTGAAAAAATCCTAATGTAATTTTATTGTCCTTTTCTTACCATCCAGGATTGCCTTTTTGAAAGTGTATGATTTGGTGGTTTGACAACATTCATGATGCTTCTGCAAAATGGTGAACAGATTTTGGCTTGGCTTTGTGGGGAGGGCAGGTGTTTTACACAAGGGGGATTTTTAAAAACAAAATTAAAGCTCCAGGAACTTTTTTTTTAAATAAAATTTCTTTTATATGTTATGGATTTACATATTATTTATGTTCAATAATTTAGAGACCATTACATTCCAAGGGCCCTCAAGTTCTCCCCACAGAGTAATAGCTGCACAGAGGTCAAGACAGATTCCAGAAAATTTCAAATTCCAAAGGAAAACACAAGCAAGAGATCATAAATGCTTTTGGTCTAGCACACCATCATTGGCAAGACATAGCCTGATTTCATCCCACTTATTGTAAAAAAAAAATCAAGCAGGCTGCTATTTTCTATCAGTGAACTTGAAGAAAGATGCACTTTGTTGCACTTTTAAACCTTCTTTGGACTGGCCACAGTTAATATTTACCATTTTAATCATGCAGAATTGTTACACTGAATATCTTGAGCCACAGTACCTTTCCCTTTGATATGCAGACTATTAACATCTAAGGTAATATAAAATCTAAAAAGGTAGTATTACTCTTCTGTGCTTTTTACAACATAAACTCTTTTAAACCTGCATCCTGTCCACTATTGTATCTATGTGCAAGTGAGTGCCAACTATTTGCATTTATGTGACTGAAAAAAAATACTCACCAGTCTTTTAACAATTCCTCTGGCTGACAGGGGTGATAGCTAACAGGTTATAACTACATATGAAGTATAGAGCATACACAGTTTTTTCATATATATTTGTATTTGCCAGGATTGCACAGCATGATCTCTTACTGTAACCTGTCCTTCCCAGAAGTCATTCATCTGAATACAGAAATGAGCAATTCTAAAGAAAAGGGTTCTTATTCTTCTGTATGATTCTTAAAATTTAAGATTTCATTTCTTTCTCCTTTGAAATTGATCATTCTACATCAGAAGTGGAGAGCATGCTAGCAAGTTAGTTTCATTCTCTGAATACTAATACAATAACAGCAATAGCTCTATCTGAAGAATGTTATTTCCAACTAGTGATGCTTTCCTCCCATCTTAATTTCAGATGAACAAAAATATTAGATGAGAAAGTCAATAGAATACTGCTAAGTAACCTCATAAACATGAAGAATGGCATGACAGGCAGTAAAAGCTATTTTAATTTCATGCAAGATACATATCAGTCTAGGATAAGAATTATGCTACAATTTAAAGTCATACTTTAATTTTTCCACGGATAAAACTACTCATTCTGTACCTATATTGTCGTACTTTATCTCGCTCCACTCCAGATTCCAGTGCTTTTTTCACTACAAGTTCATTTTCTTCTGGGTAAACTGAGCAAGTGCAGTAAACAATAGCTTGTACCTTGTTAACTACAAAACAAAACACAACTTTTTTACTCTTTAGATTCTTCATATAGACAGTGGTTTGGTAAGGATTAAAAGCATCCTAAAAACTACATCACTTTCACCTCCTGATCTCTAGTGTTTTTAAATAATTAAAATATTTTCAAATATTTGCAGATTTCAGCACGAACTCAAAGCAGTCTTTTCACACAGATACCAAAGGAGAGAGGAAAAAAATGGCAGCATGCAGATGGAGGGAGACTATATTTGCACAATTTCCAAAGCAGAGTATAACTAAGCCATAAGCCAGTTCTCTACACAATACTGAAGAGTATTATATTAATGTCTGGTGGACACTCGGACACAGAAACACCTTCAGACTGGAGGAAATCATTATTCAGGGGGTTTGGTTACATGCTTATTCTTACTTAATAGAGTAATTGGTGTATTTTTAACTATACTAAAACTGGTGATAATACAATGGAATTGATAATGCAAAGTCTTCCCAGAAATCGGGAAACTAGCACACTTACATTTCAGTGCATGAATCAACTCATTAAGCTGCCTCTCAGCAAGAATATTGAGTTTATCCTCAGACACAAATCCCTGGAAAAGGTCTTGTAGCAATCCTGCATCTAAAAGCAGAGAGTAGTAAATTTAGTCTTGCAATTTGTATTAGTGTCTGAAAATTCAGTTGTTTGCAGAAGCAGACCTGGTTGTTACTGGTGCAGTGGGAAGGTAGGTTTTACAATACCAATAGAATACCAAGGAGTGCCTGATTTATTTGCTTTACTTCTTTACCTGTAATTAGTGGTGTCTCTTACTTGCTTCCAGTTAATGAAAATTGTACAGTGAAAGGACTTATACAAACAATCAATAAATGAATGTAATCAAATAGAAAATTATATACATGTTGGTAGCTTGAAATAAATTTTCTGCCTATAGTCTTTTTACTTAAAAAAAGCTATACACACTCTGCTCCCCAGAATCACCCTCAAACTTTTATACTATCCACCTGAAGCAGTCACATAATTATGCAAGTCAATTTATATATTTTATAGTAATTAAAATAAGGAAGGTTTCTTTAATAAAATTATACAATTTACTGAAGCACCTGCACTGTCTAGACCACAATACTTGCATCTATTTCTACCAGAAAGCATGAGCTAGATATTGTATCAAAAGTTACCTCTGTCTTCACTTAAAATAAGCTCCATTGGATTGCCAGCACCCAGCCCAGAGCATTGGGCTATCAGCAAAATAACTTTTGCCTTTTGAAGTCTTGGGTCTGTTGGATTAAGCTCAGTAAAGTTTTCATGTAACAACTGAATATCTGAAAAACAGGAAAAACTCAACACTTACAGACTGCAAACAAGCCTGCCTACAGGTGATACAAGTGAAGAGACTGTGGTATGACACAGAATTTGACAGAGCTAGAGCCTGCTAGATTCAGATGCTCCAGAGTATGGCCTATGGATTTCAAACAGATTGAAGGGCTGCATCTTCCACTGAAAAGTCAATTAATGGGGTTACAGTCTTGCTGTGTTCTGTCCTGACAGTGTCCTCCACACAAACTGAACAAGTGCATGTGTTTTGGATTAACACTCTCAAACAGCTGGAAATCAGACTGAAAGCAACAGCCAAAACACCAGAAATTCCCCACTACCAGCTACACCAACTGCTATGTAGTAGCTACTTCTATGGAAAAAATCACCAATATTTCAGGAGCTTGCATCTATTATATGGTTAGACTGCAATTAACTTAACTGTAGCTGAAGAGCTATCAGCTCGCCTTGTGACAAAAAGTTGTTACTGCCATCCCCAAGCCTCCAAAGAAGGGATCTCTGAGTTCTGATAGAATTTGTCCATATTTACAGATACCACAAACATCTGTATTACAATACTTTTTGAATACCAACTGTTTTAATACCTACTTGTACATCCCATGTGACTCAAACTGTTCCTCAGTTCTTCTTCTTTTGCCGAAGAGTTCACACCACAAACAAAAATTGTGGACCTGCTGTGATCTGTCAGCACTGACATATGGGCAATGGTCAGATGGGAACCTATGTGAGCCATTATAATGTCACCCCCTTCACTCAACAGCGCCTGTGCAGAGTGTACAGCAAGGCTGCGAGACTTATCCTACAAAACAATGACACAAAAATTAACTATGATCAACTATCTTGGTTTCTATGAATGCCAACCTTCTTTTCCAAATTAGGAAAGTCTTGCATTGTTTTCATAGCAAATGGAAAAGAAGGGAGGAAAAAAACTAATCAGGGATATCTGCTAATAAAGAATTAAATAAATTACCAAGCAGTCACTCAATAAATTTCAGTAACTTAATTCTAAATAATACATGAAAAAGCATAGTATCTATAGGTGAAAATAAAGTACATATCATCCTCCTAAGGAGGAACTCCTAGCAACAGCTTGTTCCAGAAAAGACAAACATTGGACACAATTCAGGCAGAATTCATCCTCTGAGGCAGCTTAACAGAGAAATGCAAAACTATTCACATAGCTCTTGGTGATAATTACAGGAGACATGTTGCCCTTGTAGATCAAAGATCAAGATTTTGCTGAAATTCAAACAACAGAGAGGCAGATTGGAATGCAGGAAACACAGGGACAGCTCCACAAGAGTAAATGCTCTTGTACCACTGGTGATTAAGAGAAAACTTTATCAAATTACTTAGAAAGGCAAGGAGTGAAGATACTGATCACAGATACCAGGTCTTGCACCAAATCTGACAAACTGATGATAAATGGAAAGTGAAGAAGGAAGTGCTAAGCCTTTAAATTCACATCACTTTGTATGTACACACAGCATTCAAGCACCACCCCACCCCACCACAGAGATTGAGTTTTGATGGTTTTATTTACTCATTTTGAACACTTCCAAGTAGTTACACTCAGAATTTGTTCCAATTACCTATAGGGCTGTCATCTATAGTTCTTTTCTGTAAGTATTGTATTTAAAATCCACAAACTGAAATGGAATATTGAATACTGAGTCACTTCTTGAGTTGAGCAATAAATTTTAAGGCTAAAGTTTTCAGACTTTTCAGATCTAGTGAAAATGCTGGTTGAAATGTTTCTGCTAGGCATTCAAGAATAAGACAGTTCAGATAATTCATGGTTGTGTTGTTGCATTTAGAGGTTACTGCAAACCTCTACTCTAGAACAGAAACCTCCCACCAAACTTCACTGGGGAGCCTAAGGATGGCAAGTCAGGAAAAAGACCAATGGGGGTTATGGAGGTCAAGGAACCACACTGCACAAAATACAAAGAAGTGTGATCATTCCATCACAAACGTGCATTTGAAGAGGAAGAAATATGACATTAGCATACCACTGTCTACTAACTGGGGGAAAGCATATGGAGTTACATTGAAACTTTCCTCAAATTTTCAGAAGTGAGACTGCCTCTTTTAACCACTTTTTAGATTTAGTTCAACAGCTCTAAGATTAAATTTAAAACATTCTACTAATTTAATTGTAGCTATCAATTAAGCATTGACATTTGTATGCTAAATTTAGTAAGTGGATCAGTTTGTAACCTAATTATTACAAATGTCCAAAACCTTAGGAGAGTTTGTTGCTGCCTGACTGATTTAACAGAATGGTGACACAATACACAACCTCTTTCTAACACAAAGCAATTATTTCAATTTGCAGAGCATCTGACTCAAGGCTGAACATTAACTCACCTGCAGTAAGAGTTTGCAATCTGCAAAAAGATCTAAATTAAGCAGTTCTTCTCTAAGAGAGGAAGGAAAAACCAGTACATCATGGCAATGTTGGTCCACAGCATACGTGTAATGGTCAAAGTCTGACACAGATTCAACCTTTGTGAATCCCTTCATCTCCAAATCTCTGATAACATCTTCAAGGCTGTTAACATACAACTCTGACCATTAAATATACAAGAGTTACTTAAGGAACATAATTTACATTGATTATAAGAATTTTTTACTTCTGTTATTGTGTGTATGTATACATATGCATACATATATAGGTATAAAATGCATACTGCCTAATGCAGGAGGGAAACTTACTCGCCCTTTAGGCATGTAAGTTCTGGTTTGAAACAATTAAGTTAATAAGTCTGATACAATTAATTAAAAAAGAGGTATGTGTCTCCAGAGGATGATTCAAAGCATCAAAACAGAAATGTCCATGTACTCAGGAGACACTGTAGTAAATTTACTGCTGGAATGCTTTAGTTCTTTAAATTGCTTTCAATCTAGCCCAACTCACCAATAATTTTAATAGCTGATACTGAAAGAATCCTTGTGTAAATGTAATGAAGGCATAACTGCTGAGGTTAGCAATTCAAATATCATAAAAATTTAAAGATATATATAGCAAGAGATGTTTGTTGAAATGCTATTTCAGACAGTGCCATAAGTTTATACAGTACATTAAACGTGGGATGAAAGGAGCACTTTTATTTATTTCCTATTTAAGGGTTCTAAAGTCACACCTGAAAGTAAGATACATTATCTTGAAGAGCCTATAACCTAAGCACTGAACATTGGTCCAAGACAAGAGTAGTAAAACAAAATTATTGAAAACATTATAAAATGGATTACCTAAATAAACAGGTAACAGGATAGTCTGGTGTGGTTCATGTATCAGTTAGTACAGAACTGGGAACATCAGTGTTACATATATAGTAGCCTACAGAATATAAGGATTTTAAAATGTGTATTTTAATTTCAAGTTTGCATTATCCTTACAGAATAAACAGCAGGTTTAAGTATGGTGTCTTAACATCCTTTGCCAAGATTATGGTTTACACTAATACACCTGATTTTAAAGACTTTTTTTTTGTCACCAAGTTAACTCACCTGTATTTTTTTTCTAATTTTATTTCCTTATTTATTTGGTGAAAGACCCACACAAGCAACAGAATAGTAAGAAGAACTGTTTCAAAACAGTGTATAAATAAAGTTACTGCAATACATAAAAACATAAATACCAAAAAAATATAACACAATGGCACTGGACTAAGCAGAATTTTCCTGTAAGAATTTTTAATTACTGGCAAAAATATAACCTGGAAATTCTAAAACATGTAGCAAACTATATCACTTCATATGCAAAAACATCAATATCAGATGATACTTTAAAGACCTTACCTGATTTTAAATGTGTTTATCCAAAAACAGATAGGTAAAGCAGAAGCCCTTTGTTCCTGTTTACATACAGTTTCTGGTACAAAGTATTCAATTGAAAGAGCATCATATTTGATGCGACATCGTGCTAGTGCAGCTGCCAGTTTGGTCCTATAACTATAAAAACATTCACAAGTTTAATAAGTTTTATAAATGTTTTCATCAGCTATTAGGATGCAACATTTCTGTTATAAAACCATCTTGCTCAGAAACCAAATCCAAAAGGGACACCTTCTTCTGCAAGCTGCAACAGAAAATACAGTTACAGAACATTTTCTACCCCAGACAACAGCTGATGCAAGGTGGTAGTCAATAGCTAAGATTATTTTATTTAAATCAGGCAGGTGACTGATTAGGCAGGTGGAATTACAGCAGGTGACTCTTAAATACATCCATTTTCTCAGAGAGCTAAAAAAAATCTCAGTATGTTTTGGAACTGCAATGTGTGGAATACAACCATCAGATTCATTTTCATGTTTGAAAACATAAATACATACATGTGCAGGATGAGCATTTGATGAAAGCTGGCCCCTAAACATGTACAGAAACAATACAAGCATGATGGCAACCAGGAGTCACTTTTATTATTATTACATGAAACTGTCTGAGGAAATATTTCCAGTCTTTTCTTCCCACAAGCTTCATGCATATTCCTGATACACGGTAATTCAAAATAAATAAAAATTGCTGGTGAACTACTTCAGACACCTTACTTAATGCCCTCCAGAAAACCTTGCTGTTAAGAGATTCATGAACTTTTTGGGCCATTCTAAATCCAGCAGCAACACAGTTTTGTCTAATAAATGCCTTTTGAGTTAATCAAAATGTTGTCTGTAGTTTGATGGAAGAGATAATAAATATTAAAATGTTTATGTATTCTGGGTTTTGTTCTAATTATTTAAAATAATAAATATTTAACAAAGTTTCATAGTAGAAGTACTGCTAAATAGACAAATGTTATTCCACTCCATGATGTCTTGACTCTATTACACTTGCATTTATGAATATTTACTGACTATTTCCTTCCTAGAATTGTATGGAAGTTTCAACAATGCCAAAATAAGATAAGATGCCTGCAAAATAATCTGCTATATAAGGATGGCTTCTTATCCGTATTTTTCATAACTGTATAAATATAAACATTTGCCTCCAAACTAGTCTCTCATTTAAAAAAAAAAAGCCCACAAAATTTTAAGGTGAATGACATCTTTAATAATTACCTTTAAAAGGCACTGATTATACAAATCTTCATTTTTGCTGACCTATATCAATAAAAAATAGCTCTTTGCACATATACCTGTATAAATAATGCCCTATTTCCTGAACTTCTGCTACAAGTTCCTCTTCAGCAAAAATCTTTCGTTTGTTAAACTTTCGGTCTTGTAGGTCATAAAGCATCACAACAAGCAAGCTGGTTAACTCATCTGGCTGCAAGAGAAAAGCAACTGGATAGAGAAAGTGACCCAAAGCATGCCTTATCTCTGCAAAAAGATCCATATCCATAACTGCAGTCTCCCATGCAAAAGGCATTAAAAATCCTTAAATGCTTACTTGCAAGAATATGAAAGTAATTACTTGTGGAGAGTTAATAAAACACTTCAAAAAAGATTTTGTTAAAACTCAAATACGTAACTTAGAAGTTATTTAGATTATCAAAATTAAAAACATTCTCCATTCGCACAGATAAAATACTGTATCTTAACTTCTAATGTTATCAGAATTGAAACTTTGAAATTATTTTCTCTTCATAAAGTAGTTTGTTAAATAGCTAAGCTAACAAAAACTTCTTGTCTATCAATTCCTCTCTTGTGGGATTCTTCCATATGTAGCATCCAATATGCTCAGTTACAATAACCCTTCTGCTTGTGGGATATGTATATAAAACCTCCTTTCTCTGTCTAAATGTTTAAACCAGGGAGCATCTCCTGCTTAAGGACAGTAATTTCTGCACTTCAGTTACTATTGTCTGCCTCTTTACACAAAATTCTTACAGTTATTATGCCTTCTAAAATTCTCACCTTCTCACAAATATGACCAAAATTAGTTAGAAAACTCAAGTTACTAGGGAAATACCACCAAACACAAGGTGTAAGCATGAAAGTCTTACTTCCTTACAAAAACAAGGCAAAGATAAATGTGTTAGATCATTTGCCTGCTCACATCCACCTCCACAAACACTATCAGCTCCAGTCTGTCTTGCAATTTTCAAAGGCATCAAAGACAAAACCGGAAGGAACAGCAGAATATTCTGCCAGCTCTACAATTTCTTTCCATGTCAAAGCAGGAAAGCATGTTGAGAGAGTAAACTGGACCAGTTTTGGCCAGTACAACATTTGTATACAATACTGTTTGCCCAGGAGATGAACAATGGGGTCAATGCATTTTTTTGTCTGATGGGATTCACTCCATGTTTTCCACCTCCAGAGGATAGGAGGGAAACACTTTTTTCCCCTGCTTACAAAGGGACACAGCTGGGAAGGAAAGCACATGGACATGGACAATATCACTGAGCAAGTACTATGCTGCAGTAAAGTTCATGGCTCACTCTCCCACCTTCTTTCCTTGAAGGTTTTGACTTCAGCAATCAGTTACAACAGAATCTCACAACAGGCTTTGGAGACGGATGCTTTAGACAACTATGTAAAAAGATCAGCAATATTTCAGTCTAAGGATGTCATGTACCTCAAAATAACAAAGGTTGTTTTGAAGAATGTTGTAGAATCCTCAGAAAAGTTACTAATTACATCTACACAGAAAATAAAAATGCCTCACAAAAATGAACACTTACTATTGAGTAGCATGGGTAAACCTTACTATCTAACAACATTTCTTCTAGAAGATCTTGATCTGTAAAAAGGAGAAAATGCTGACAAGTTATGCCACTCTCTACAAGACTGTATGGAAGTAAACCCTGTAAGTCACTAAATTGTAATTTTAAACACCATGAAAATTGAGGGCAAATTCAATCACCAACAGTAGCAACCCTATGTAATTCATTTACATGAGAAAGAATAGGCTTCAAATGTTTGATTCCACAAATGCTAGTAATACTTAGCTATATTTAAATATTTGAGGGATATGAGTAGTCTAGTAAATGTGTATATTCATCTATAACTGGGATCTGAAAAGAACCACTGAGATGAGCTCAGCTGGTCAGAGCAGGGTGCTAGTAACACCAGGGTTGTGGGTTCAATCTCCTTATGGGCCATTCTTGATGATCCTTGTAGGTGCCTTCCAATTCAGAATATTCTGTGAATCTGTGACTCTGTAATAACCTGAAGCTTAACAAAATTTTCCCCACATCTCTGCTGTCAGGCAGACACTGAACATTTGTTTTTCCATGTTTTCTCTGCTGCACCACTTCTGTCAGCAATTCTTAGGTAAGTTTTGTACTTACATTTCAGAGCATTGAAAGCCAGTTCATAAGACACACGCCTGGACTGCTCATCTCTAAAAGCCATCATGGGAGATTCTGAGTTATCGCCATACCGCACCAGGTTTCTACCCTTACTCTTTTCACTATGAATGCCTTGAAAAATCTTAGCTGCATTTATGTATATGGAGTCAGGATAGCCATTCTTCTCAATCTGAGTCACTGTTCTTTTTCCAGCAGATCCCTTTTCATCTGAAATTTTCATTTCACTCAAGACTGAAGTACCATTTATAACATCCACATGTGAAGACACTAAATTACTTTCAGAATCTGGCATTTCTCCAGTTGCTGACTCTGTAAGTGCAAGTCACAATCCTGCTGCCTCTGCAAAAAACAAAGTTTGTATTGAATCATTAAATTTTCTTTCACTAGAATACACTTTTCCCTTCCTTTTAAGGTTTTCAGTTTTCAGGCTCTAATCTTGCAAATACATATATATGTGTATCATCTATATTTCTATACATCTGTCATCTTACACATCATAGAGAAGTATTTATAAGAGTTTTCTTACGTTATTTGTTTTCACCAATGCACATGCAAAGACTGGTTACTTGTTTCAAAAAGGCAGGTGCTTCACAGTCTCTGGTCCTTTAGGGACTATACACACAGATCTGATTCTCTGTGTCCAATAACAACCATTATTATTGCAGGCAGAATAGTATTTCTTACTAGGAATTCTCCTTTAATAAAAAGGACACCAAAACTTCAAAGCAGACATCATGTCTTCCAAAGAACCATCTTGAAAAGAGCTGCAGTGAGTTCCAAATGTTTGTCCACTAAACTGCATATCTGTTCTTAAAAGTGGAAAACAGAGATCACCTAAATGTTAATATATTTAATGTATTACCTAAACAGCACAATTTTAAATGCAGGAAATCCATTCTGAGAGTCTCTAGGGGTATTATCCAACTCTCTGTAAGCCCATGTGCGTGTCTTAAATTTTCTACACATCTTACATTAACATAAAATAAAAATTACCTTCCCCAGAGGTGGAATAGAGCTTCAAGACAATGAAAAAGTCCCAGAGTTAGTTGAATGCAAAAATATTCGAAAGTTCCACATAAAGCACACCTAAAGTATTGGATTTACCCTACTTGCTCTGGTTGTTATAACATCCATTTATGATAATGCCTGGAGATGTAGAAGTCATATTAACTGTTCAGAAGTGGGTTAAGCCAAAACAAATTTAAACACAGAATAAAGATTTAAAAAAAATCAAACTAGTCTTCCTGCCTAGGGAAGAATAATACAAAAGAACTATGAGGAATTTAGTAGCCATAGCACAAAAAGCTAGGCATGGATCCACTGTTGCCAAAGAGTTCTGGGCATTTTAGGATTAATAGCACAAAATAGCAGAATTTGGTGGGGGGGTGCCAGTTTAAAATCAAGAAAAGAAAGTGCTATTCCAATCAAATGGGAGGGGTCTTCTTTTTTGCTACATAATTTAGTTCGTTACAACAGTTCTCAAGCTTTCTCCCTGCACTCCCCAGCATCACTAAGGATAAAACACAAACCTCCTCTCCCCCGTTCAGACACACTTGCTCAGCATCCTTTCTTCCTCTCCCCTTTCCTGCCCCCACCACAAAAAACCATAGTGACAGTGGAGGATGGCAGCACACAGAGTTGCAGGGGCAAGGGGGGGACACAAACTGTTGCTTCTCCAGCAGGCAGCCATGAAATGCTCCATGCTGAGCCAGCATTCCCCCATTCAAATTCCTTCCCAAACATGGGTGACACCCAGCCCATCTCTCCCCTCTGCAAGACCAGCACAAGTCAGTGTCTGACCAGCCCAGCACGCTCCACACAATGGACCAGCGTGGCTGACTGCATTCTGGCAACTCATCTGGAGGAGGCCACATCTCATTCTCCTTCCCCAGGATTTGCTCTCCAAAACTGAGAACTGCTAACCCTGTAGAAACAACTTTTACTGTTACTTTATAGAGGCCTCAGACAAACAGTTTCATCTAGTGGGAGTTTTGCTCCAACATCCCTGTTAGATGCAGCAGTGATGGATCCATGGAACGAACATAAATTTCTTTTATGAAGCCATATTGAAACAGAACATGCAGTGCTACCAAAAGAAAGCCCTATTCTTCACTACAGATCACCTAAACCAAACTGAAACACTTGTGCTTAGAAAGGAAAAAAAAAAAAAAACACATGTTTTCATGCTCTTTTACACTATTTTGACCAGCAAACATGTATCTCACAGGTACATCTCAGTGACCTGAAACTCAAATGTCTTCTCCAGGTGAATGTAAATACTCCATTTTAGAATATGCAGCAAGTGAACTATGTCTGTGGTGTAAGGACTTCGAAGATTTGTAGAGTTCCCAATTACTCTTTGTGACTTCTTTGCCGAAGCTGTTTTTGCTGAGCCACAACACACATTGCTATTAGGATGATTAGATGAATACACTTTCCCAAAAGACAAATGTCATCCTAATAAAGATGAGATGCCAGTGTTCCACCCTGTACAGACACACTGCATGTTTGCAACACTGTAAAATCACAGTCTGAATTACTGAACACTGTGCCAAGCACAGGACACCAAGCCGGATTAATACAAAGCTCAGCTGGGAAGAAGAGCTTCCCAGACGAGAGAGAAAAGATCCTGCCTTTGTTCTTGGATCTCAAGCAGATTACTTAGTTGACAGGGAAAAAAATCACTCAAGGTCCCAAGGTCTCCTAAAACAGAATGGCTTGAAGGATATCTCCACCTTTGAGTTAATAAACTCAAGCAGACAGAATTATGACATTCTTTCACTGCACAGCATAGTAAGTGATTCTCACACACACACACCCCCATAAAAATCACTAAATCCTTTGTTTATATACCAGTAAGCGTATTTTTCCCATTTCTTCAGTTATCACCTTTTTCAGCAGACCTCTACAAACAAGGGAAAGAGATAAACAGACAACAGCTCCACGGCACTCGTGTTGTATCAGGTATAGGAGTCAGCCTGGCCACCCAGTTCCGAGTCACGTTAGCAGGGACTCCGTGAGAAGTGGGTATGAGAGCACGGACGCGGCTGCTCAGACACCAACAAACAGTAAATCCTTGACAGCCGTAGACACACGGTAGTTTTCGTCTCACTAACCCCGTGGAGATGCAGGACGGCATCTGCCTCCTAACATCACTGCGACTGACACTGAGCTTCAACGCCACTGCTGCCCCCAGCTCCGGCCAGGCTGGAGGGCAGCGACGACTACGGGAGTCAGGATAACAATGGAGCCCCCGCACCGTTCCCCTGCTGCGCTTTATTCATGAGAAACAGCTGAACTCGACTCGCAGGACAGGCACATAGGAGGGAAAAAAAAAAAAAAAGGCATCTACTTCTTTGTAAAAACAGGCAAAGCGTTCGTTCAGTGTAACGCTGCACTGAAAGGCCCTGAAACACAACCAGCCCCCCAAAGCCGCGCGGTGCCCTTTGCCTGGGCAGGGGCCGCGGGGCTCGTACCTGGCCGGGCTCCTGCGGCTCCTTCGGGGCGCTACGGGCGGGGCTGCGGGCACCACCCCCGGGCCCGTGCCGGGCAGGGGTGGCCCCATGCCGGGCAGGGCAGCGGGGCCCGGGCAGGGCAGCGGGGCCCCGGCACGGCCCGTCGGCCGCACCAGGCCGGCCC